>CM055896.1:17537745-17667745 GCA_029582155.1 Panopea generosa | reverse complement strand
AACAACAGTAGCAGTAGTAGTAGTGGTAGTAGTAGTAGTAGTAGTAGTAGTAGAAGTAGAAGTAGTGGTATTAACAACAGCAGCAGCAGCAGTAGTAGTAGTAGTAGTAGTAGTAGTAGTAGTAGTAGTAGTAGCAGCAGTATTTGTAGTAGACGTAGTAGTAATAATAGTAATAAAGTAGTACTAGTGTTAATAGTAATAGAAGTAGTATTAACAGCAGCAGAAGTAGTAAGAGTTGTAGTAGTAGTAGTAGTATTAACAAAAGCAGCAGAAGTAGTAGTAGTAGTAGTAGTTGTTGTAGTAGTAGTAGTAGTATTAGTAGTAGTCGTAGTATTATTAACAGCAGCAGCAGCAGTAATAATAGTAGTAGTAGCAGTAGTAGTAATAGTAGTAGTAGTAGTATTAGTAGTAGTTAGTAGTAGTAGTAGTAATAGTAGTAGTAGAATTTAGTAGAAGAAGTAGTAATAATAGTTGTAGTAGTAGCAGCAGCAGCAACAGTAGTAGTAGTAGAAGTATTAACGGCAGCAACAGCAGCAGCAGTAGTAGTAGTAGTAATAGTAGTATTTACAGCAGCAGAAGTAGTAGTAGAAGTAGTAGTAGTGGTAGCAGCAGCAGCAACAGTAGTAGTAGTAGAAGTACTATTAACGACAGCAGCAGTAGTAGTAGTAGTAATAGTAGTAGTAATAAAAGCAACAGCTGCAGCAGCAGTAGTAATAGTAGTAGTAGTAGTAGTAGTAGTAGTAGTAGATGTAGTAGTAGTAGTAGTAGTAGTAGTAGTAGTAGTAGTAATTATAGAAGTCGTTGTGATAGTAGTTGTAAAGTATGTTTACTTTCGTTGCCACAAAATATTATCAATACTTATCTTTTCAGAAAGAAATGGCAAAAATGTTAATAACGATTACATGCCGGATTACATGCCGGAACTGCATGTCTCGAAAAACTTCGGACACTATGGCGTCCCGCAGCGTGAGCTAATCAATGACAGTGCGTTATTGTAATCGCAATGTTACCAATGACCCAGGTGGGGTCATGAAAACGACAAAGACCGTCTGTTTTAATTTAAAGGACACGATCATTGCCGTAACGTGTCGATGTTTGCCGAAGCATCAGTCGAATAGGTAATTAATGTATACGAGTTGTTTTTAAAAAAGTGTAAAAAGAACAAGCGAGCTAAAAAAAATTAAAATAGAAGTAATATCAATAAAAGCTTAATAAAAAAAACATTGTTATATGTATCTGTACAACAATGTTTTTTGGTTGTTTTTTAAAAAAACATTTTTTTTGTTATATTTATCAGTTCAAGCCGGGTCCTATTAGCTCAGTCGGTTACGCGTCTGACTATCAATCCAGGGGTCGTGAGTTCGAATCCCTGCCCGCCAATAGTCTCCGTCATGATTGATATACGACATGGTGTCTCATTATCATTCGTCTCTCGCCACTGATTCAAGTGGGAAAGTTATCAGTTACTTGCGGAGATAGGGTGTGCTCGAGAACTGGTTAATCCCAGGAAACAGTGGTTAGGTTAACTGATCGTCTGTTACCTTCCGATGGCATAAAAATGACGCTAAATATTCAATCAATTATTATCAGTACAAATAAGGAATAATTTGTAATAGTAGTTGTAATAGTAATAATCACAGTATTAAACATAATAAAGACAAGTCTGATTAAAGATCTCCTGGGGGCAATATTGTCCTAGTTTATGAAGAGATTTATTATAAATTACAACTTAGGATATTGTACGGCTGTTGACGAATTTGTTTTATAATTGGGGTTTTATATCTGTTTTAACATATTTAAAGTAAATACGGCGTATCCAGTTTTACTGGTGTAAGAAGAAATCAGAATCCGAGTAGAACAACTATACTTTCCATGGGTACCTTTATTTATTTTTATATTTATAATTTACCTAAGCTGATCACGCTTAAGTTGCCATTTCATTCAAATTATAAAAATGTATACATTCTCACTGAAATTAACAAACAAGTTCTATTTACTGTTTTATTAATATTAAATTTCATGAAGTAAAACAATATTTAAAATGAAACAAAATACCGGAAACTGTCGATATGTTACGGAAGTCTCGGCGAATATCGCTCGTTATATTCCGGATATTTCCGATAGCGATTACCTGTAGCTGACGAAATATAATTTTTTAAGAAGACGATCCGCGTAGAGTTATGGGTATTCGCCATTCGAAGCTGGCCTACCATTAATTTCACATAGACCGTAATATAGTACTTAGACCAGGAACCAGGGAGTCTACTGTGCTAATATTACGGTCTATGTAAAATTAATGGTGGGCCAGCTTCATATTAGCACAGTAGACTGTCACACTTACAGTTGTGCTCTAAACTCATGAGAATTTCCAGAATTCATATTCAATTCAAGCAGAACACACACAAAAAAACCAGTTAAAACATGGGCATCAACTGCTTCCAATTTCATAATTTTGCTCAAAGCGAAAGTAGGTGTCCCTATTTCACATTATAGAGGTCAAATCAGGCAAAAATTATGCAAAATTCTTACCGTCTAAGAAATAGTCCCATCTTTGTGTTATAGCTACCAGTCCACTCAGTTCTGCATCATTCTCTGGGAAAATATATTCCCTTCACAATTTCACATTGCAATAGTACCTGTCAAGTGCATTTGCACACACACACCATCTTGAACGACCACTGTCAATTTTCTATGGAACTACTTTCGGCGACTACTACCATTTTGACCCCCTGGTTCCTGGTCTAAGTCCATTCACAGCTTATCGACAGTTTCCGTGTACATCTCTACCTCGTCTTTTATAAGCTTATTGTGTTGAATTACGCGTAAACTCTTGGTGCCCAGAAGAATTTTGACTTTAAAGGCATAGTACCACCATTGCAAAAAGGAAGTGCTTCCGTGGGGTATCGCATAATGGCAGTTATAAATAATCCTCATTTCTTCTTCTTTAAAAATGCATTTTCCTTATTCTTATGCTCATTTCTTTATCTGAATGGCATCATTGATGTATTTTGAACATTTTGATAGTATTGTCATATTTGAATTGTGAATTTAGAAAAAAAATGATGCTTGGAAATTCGGGTATGAATACATGATTTCGGAAGTCTACTTTCACTTTGTCACCAGTGTACACTCTGATCAGAAAAAAAATATCTTATATAACACATGACACCTACTTTTCTCATCATATTTTGATAGTGCAGAGGTTGACAAACAGTAAAATGTAGGTTTCACTTCTTTCATTTGGGACTCTCTATGAATGACAAGCCTTCAAACTATTATTATTTACTATAGAATAAAGAACAAAAATCAATAGTGGGGTTACACCTAAAGAAGATAAATGGAAAACGGACAAAATCCCCTACGGACAAAACCCCCTACACTGTTTTTAATAGAGTGGACAAAACCCCCTACAACAATTTATCACAGTGGACAAAAACACACACACTTCTTTTTACAGAGTGGACAAATCCCCCTACATCATTATTTCTTAGTGGACAAAACCCCCTAAATATTTTTTGATATAATGGTCAGTTGTGAATATAATGTTTTACAGTAAATGCATGTAATCTTCATATAATAAAGCCAGTTTCAATCAAGGCAATAATAAATCACATCAGCCATTCATAATTGATGTCATTATGGTTAGATGTTTGTTTGTAAATAATAGTTTAAATTGAATAATATAATTAAAAAAATATTGTAGTATCAGTCTTGGTAGTAGTAACATGCTTATTTAAATTTCAAATGTCACATTTGGCGCTTTTTTTTCAAATATAAGAAACAACTCTTCCTGGACTAAATTTGATTTTGTGTTATATTTTTACTATTTTAGGGGGAAACTTTTCATTTTAGTCCATTTCTGAAGTAAAGGATAGTATTTGTAGTAAAAATAATAGTAGTAGTAGTAGTAGTAGTAGTAGTAGTAGTAGTAGTAGTAGTAGTAAAAGTAGTAGTAGTAGTAGTAAAGTAGTAGTAGTAGTAGTAGTAGTAGTAGTAGAAGTAGTAGAAGTAGTAGTAGTAGTGGTAGTGGCAGTAGCAGTAGCAGTATAGTAGTAGTAGTAGTAGTAGTAGTAGTATAGTAGTAGTAGTAGTAGTAGTAGTAGTAGTAGTGGTAGTGGCAGTAGCAGTAGCAGCAGCAGTAGTAGTAGTATTAGTATTAGAAGTAGAAGTATTAGTAGTACTGGTAGTATAGTAGTAGTAGTAGTAGTAGTAGTAGTAGTAGTAGTAGTAGTAGTAGTAGCAGTTGTAGTAGTAGTAGCAGTAGTAGTAGATATACTAGTAGTATAGTAGTAGTAGTAGTAGTAGTAGTAGTAGTAGTAGTAGTAGTAGTTGTAGTAGTAGTAGTAATATTAGTATAGAAGAAGTAGTAGTAGTAGCAGCAGTAGCAGAAGTAGCAGTAGTAGTAGTAATAAAAGTAGTATAGTAGTAGTAGTAGTAGTAGTGCCAGTAACATTAGTAGTAGTAGTTACAGTAGTAGTAGTTGTAGTAGAAGTAGTAGCAGTAGTAGTAGTAGTAGTAGTAGTAGCAGCAGTATTTGTTGTAGTAATAATAATAGTAGTATAGTAGTAGTAGTAGTAGTTGTAGTTGTAGTTATAGTAGTAGTAGTAGTAGTAGTAGTAGTAGTGGTAGTAGTGGTAGTAGTAGTAGTAGTAGTAGTAGTAGTAGTAGTAGTAGAAGTAGTAGTAGTAGTAGTAGCAGTAGCAGTAGTTCTGAGTAACATAGTTCTGACTGTACCACTCCACTCAGTATTGACGGGCAAATGCCAATGTGTCCTAATGATGTATATAAATCATTAGAGAGACTGTGGCTGGATAGGCGGGGATTCAAACTCACGACTCCTGGACACATAGTGAGACGGGATTCCGACTGAGCTTACCGGGCCTGCTCCAACAGTAATATAATAATTTGAAGTAGCATCAATGGTAGTAATCATAGTTAATGTGATTTTTTATCTTTAAATAGAGTATCTTGGATCGAATAAGATAAGCTCAGTCAGATAGGAGTACATGACATTTGTGAAATACTTCTTACTTTAATTTTTATTTGATTATATAATTTCTACATACTTTGCATACAGTTTGCAGTTAGATTAAGTATATACATACAGCAATCAAATTGTAAATACATACAGCAATCAAATTTACAGCAATCAAATTGTATATACATACAGCAATCAAATTTACAGCAATCAAATTGTATATACATACAGCAATCAAATTGTATAAATAATCTGTGAATCTAAACTGGCACAAGAAGGACATTGGTATAAGCCTTGATTCATAATCATTTCAAATAACTCTCGTTCGTGGTAGTCCATGTTGTTTTGACTAAAATTATGTCATCTAATATGAAAAAAACAACACCAAGTATTTCGCTTATCACATTTTAGAGGTTTTTTTTAAGTTAAATGTCGCAACAATTCAGCGGTATGAAGAGACATTAAGACAATCATAAAATATTTAAAATCCATTCACTAAATCAACACGTTCAACAGACAATAACAAATGGTGTGTCAGGGACTGGTATTTTCCATCACGTGACACATATGCGGAATTTGCCCCAAGTATACACTGGCAACGTGTCAATAGTCATAAAGTGAGCATCCTTGATAAACTGTATAATGCAATGATGACTTTTCATTCTTTAAATAAAACTAAAAAACGATAATGTCTAATTGATTGTTGTTGACAATGTGGTGTTTAATGGCCCGGAGCTTCATCAGAACTTCATAAAATATATGCACATGGGATGGTGATTTTATTATATATTCAATGTACAATATGAACTTTTTATTGTACGAGTCGGTGTTTCGATGAAAGCCTGCTAGAGGCGTACATCATGTATATAATCCATGTAGGAAAACGTTGTTAACGGTTGTTTATTACTATTAAAATACATTATCTGCCTAAACGGTACCTGAAGCGAACGCTTTTCCTCCGATTTTTACTCCACCCATAGAATAAAGTCGCCGCCATGTTAAGCACACATAACCGAAGTTATATTGGGAGATTCCCTGGTATGATATAGGTAATTGTAAAATTTAGCGTTCATTAAAGGGAATAATCGAAACTATTTGAATAAGAAAGCTTCTTACAGAAAGATAAATTAGGAATTTAAAAGCATCTAACATGATGTCTTAATAGCAATAATGCCGAATGTCTTATTAACAATGTGGTCAACATTTGAAAAAACTAAAACCGACCAACTTCATGAGAGACCACAATATTCAAAGATTTTGTCATTCAAAACATATATGGCCATAGAATGTGAAGAATAAATTACCGAACAAACAAAAGAAAACGCCCGCTAACTGAGGATATTTTAAAGATGTTATACAACGCGGGCATGTTATAAATGTTCCCTGATTAAGTTGTTATTTTTAGCTACAGTAGCCGTTGACATGTGACGTTATACATTGACGTTACATCGCGTTTTTAAAGCCTTTAATATTTTACTTGATTACACTGGACTTTGAAGTAAATTCTATATTTCAACAGAAACCATCGGAGATGTTTTTATAAATGGATAACTAAATACAAGAACTGTTTAATAAACCTTTCTTTCACCAGCAATATTATTTTTTATTAATTACAATCGAGGAGGAGAAGTTTTTGTTTGCATCTTAATCAATTTAATAGCCATTGCTTTAAATGTGTTTCTAATTACTAATTAACAATAATTCACAAAGCAATTAAAATGTTTATAAATGGAAATTAAATGGTTAACGATTAAATGTTAATGTGCAGTAATGTAATTAAAGATTCAATATTAACATGATAGACATTAATGCAATTATGTTTCTAATTGATTACATGTAATTTATTCGTTTTTACAATTATTTTAGTCGTAACCACGGCGTTCAATGTCTGAATTAAAGGTTTCACTGCACAGCTGCGGCCCTTTTCCTGCCAAGGTAACATGCTTCCTGCAAAGGCTCTATGTTATAGGGTTTGAACTATTTGTACAAAATGGTTCATAGTGGTTGTGATCTTTTACTGCAGACGAGTACAACAAAAGCTGGCATAGCCTATACTGCGATAAGGCATTACTGGTGCTTCACAAGTGACCTGTATAGGACTTTAACAGGTGCATGTATTTATGACCATTTGGTGACGTATTCTTTTAAAACATCTTAGGGTGTCACTACACTGTCTTTAAAAGAAACATGATCACCCTACCAATTTATGTTCGTTTTTTTTATGTGCGGACTCATTCCTGTTATGAAAAAAAATTAAAAAGTATTCTTTGTGAAAATTTTCCTTCGAAATCCTAGGCCTTACTTTATACATAACAATGCAATCGTTCTCCTATACTATAAACTAGCATTTGTATTTTCAGAAGTATATATTAAAACTGCGTTTTGACATATTATTGTTATTTATAAATAATATAAAGACTAAATTAACCACTGTTTATGACAGATGTGTTACGACTGTATAATATGAAAATTTTGCATTATTATTCATTACAATGTATTAAATATGTCTCAAATTATTATTTGTATTATCAAAGTTTAAAGGACCAGGTTGACGAAATCTCAAATATTGAATCTGTAAAATGCAATTTCTTTTAAGTACTTTTTTAGCAAAGCTACATGTATTTGTAATTAATATATTTTATTCTTTTAATATTTTTTTTTTATTTTCATGTTTTTCCAATTCGTAGAATAACTAAAAAAAAACGGTTAGAAGTAAGGCAAATGCTCACCCCCCCCCCCCCCACCCCCCCCCCCCCCCCCTTCCTCCCCTACACATATTTGTCCTGTTTTTTGGCACATAAATATCAGTTTTATCATTAAGGCATTCTTGTCACACATTAATTATGGTATTTGTCTGGCACACTATGAGAAATATGTGTAAATATTGTCTTCTGCCAAGAGTACCGTCACTGTTAAAACCATGATACTTTTACCTAAATTGGCTAAAAATGTAGGAAAATTATATTTTCGCTGTACATATACACTTTTATGATACTGTAATAAGTCAGAAACGTAAAATTGAAAAACAAAATTTACATTTTTTAAAACAATAGACTGAATATGATTAAAATAAAAAAAAAAAAAAATTTTTGCAAAAATTTAATGTTTTGAAAATTTTGAAAGCAATGTCATGTTTGAATTGTGAATTTAGAAAAAAAGGATACTAGTACTTGGACATAGGTGTATGAGTTAGACATGATTTCTATTGTCACTTTGTGAAAAGTGTACTCAATGAACAGAGAAAAAATCTCTGGGATGACATATGACCCCTACTTTTCTTATCATATTTTGGTAGTGCAGAGGTTGACAAACAATTAAATGTAAGTTTCACTTCTTTATTTTTTGGTCTCTCTATGAATGACAAATAATGAACTTATACCTTAAAATACCAATCTAGAAAATATTCCAAAAGTTAATGTAAAGTCTCGGGAATGTATTCTTCACTGCCGTGAAAAAAGTATTTAAAAAATATTGACTTTATAGAGTTAACTTAAAAATATAAAGCAATTATTGTTTCATTTTGTTTTAGCGTAATGGTAAATGATATAGGTGAAATAATTTTTATTGTTTTCTGTTCAGTGTGTATGCTGTTGACAAAATGAAAGTAGATTTACGAAAACATGTTTTTATGCCCAAATTCCCAAGCATCACTCTTATTTTTCTAAATTTTAAAGATCACAATGCTTTCAAAATTTTCAAAAAACATAAAAAAATGCTATTAAAAACAGAGCATTAAAATAAAGAAAATGCACTTTTAAAGAAAAATCAAGGACTTTTCATAATCATCATTATGGGGCTTCCTCAGAGAAGTATTTTCTGTTTCTATGACTTAAGGTCTGATGTTAGACATACTTATTGCCAATACCACATTTTTGCGGTAGTTTATTTTTGTACTTAATGTTATAGATCTATCATACACAGAAAATGTATCTGCAAATATAGATTGGACAAACAAATAAGTTTAAAACCAATTAAGTGTATTCAGCTTTTTGAATCCACTGTCATACATGATTTAGACTATTTTAAAATTAAAATAATTAATTGTAGGTATTTAATGATTGATATTTTTACAAAACCAACTTTAAGTTGCATGTGTCAGTAAAAACAAGTAAATCAGTTATGAACTTTAAAGCAAGTTAATGTGTCTAGACCAGACTTCACAATGTGTGTTTGTTTTTTCCTTAATAAAACGCATGTATTAACACTTGAAGCAACATTTATCTCGCTAAATTAAAGAGAGAGAGAGAGAGAGAGAGAGAGAGAGAGAGAGAGAGAGAGAGATAGAGAGTGTGTGTGTGTGTGTGTGTGTGTGTGTGTGTGCAAGTGTGTGCGCGTGCGTGCGTGTTTGTGTGCGTTCATGTGCATATGTGTGTGAGCGCGTGTGCGTGTGAGCGCGTGTATGTACATGTACGTGTGTGTTCATACGTAAGCGTGTTTTTGCATGTGTGTGTGTGTATGTGTGTGTGTGTGTGCTTGTATAATTGTGCGTACGTGTGTCGGCATACGTACATGTGTGTACGTGCGTGTGTGTTGGTGTGTGAGTAATTCGTTTCTTAGTGTTTTTGTGCGCGCGCGCGTTTTTAAATGTGTATGTGTGTATTTTTGCTATTTCGAGCATTGTATGCTGGTCGTGTCAATGCTACCATGTAGACCAGTTCAAAGTGAGAGTAACACGCAGTTCGAGTAAGTTCAACATTGTTTGGCTCTCATGTACATTATTTTCATTATCTCTTTATTAATCGGTTAGTGATATACAGTAGCAGTCAATGCTCCGAGACTTCTTCGTATCTTATGTTATCCTGTATTGGAGCGCATGAATATTAGAGCATCTGACCTATGATCGGATCGTGAATTTGATTCTTGACAACGGCTATGGGTGATGTCCTTGAGCAAGACACTTTCAATATCCGCATATGCTAAGTAAAGGTTCTGCCAAGGACGACATTGAGCGCCGTTTGTCTAAGTTGTAAAAACTTGTTTCACATTCAAGGTTTAATGAATAAGTTTGAAACAAAACAAATCCTTAATTGAAATGTCAACAGAAAACAGTTGTGCGTTGTGGTGAGAGATGACTTGCTTGTTGTTAATTCTTTTTTTTAATTATCATGTGCACTGTACCGTTACCTAGACTAAGTTCACAGAATAGTTCATACACAGTATTACGGCTATCATTATTATGACACCTTTTGCCACGTTGTCGTGACTGTTGCGCGATTGTGGCAAAGGGTGACCACACCTTTTATCGTCCATTATTGTTTCTCGTTCTTCACTGCACCATTTGCGGCAATTGTAGAATACTGGACGCACTAAAATAACTTTCTCGGAGCCTTACTAATTATGTATATTGTCTGGTTTGGTGTTTTGCTAATATTGACACAAAGCTGTATTGCCGCTCGTTCTTTCATCTTTTCTTCCAACACATTTTTTGCTAATGAACGAGTCTAGTTTGGTTAAGTTTTTAACACTTGCGTGCAATGCTATTATTGGAGTGACCCATGCAGGCAGTAATGACGTGTCCTCAATCAATTAAGATTTACTGGGAATTTTAAAGAGAAATGATTGTTATTTTTCACATATTTGTCTGCCATTTTGTTTAACATTTTTAGCTTCGGCACAACCATGTGTGCATATTGCTATGAATACCTTAACATTATTATTGACATAAGAGGTGCACTAAAATACTGTCATCGATGACAAATACACCAGTTCTGAAGTTGTGCAAGTATTATAGCAATGTATATGAACTAATATGGAATTTATCAAATTTGTCCACGAACGTCTTGATAACCCCTCGTATAACATTATAGTTTGGTGTGACTGAAGTAACAGAAATTGTAAAAAACATGTTCAGTAACTATGTATAAACCGATATGAAATAAAAACTATATGAGTTGATTCCCTTGTTATAGTAATATATCTCTCTTAAATTTCAATGAAAATTAAAAAAAAATATTCGTATACATTTGGTATGTCAAGCGGAGTGCGTGGTCCAGTGTTGGAGCACCGAACCCATGATCGGAGTGTCGCGGGTTCGATCCTCTGCCACGGCTATGTGTGGTGCCCTTGAGCACGACACTTTTCGCATATGGGTAGTACTGGTTCTCACCCGGAAGACTTCGAGCGTGATTTGTGAGAACTTGTTTCACAATTGAAGTAAAATAAATAAGTTTCAACCAATTTTAGTTTGGTTTACAGAAAGCACTTTTCTATTTAGAAATGAAATGCTTATACAATAGATAGTTGATGGTTTGAACCCATAGGACTGGAGTTCCGAGTTAAAGGTTGTTCAAGTCAAGTATTGTTCAACATCATATACATGTATATATATCGCAATAAGAATTCCTGCTGAGACCATATAAGTTGTTCGAGCTTTATGTGGTGTTCCAGCCATAAGTGTCCGAGCCAACGAAGTTCTGCTGCATATCTAACGTTTTGATGCGGCTCGACACGTCAATCCGATCCAGTAATATAATTTGATTTCATTAGTGTATTGAGATTTGTCAGGTTCAATTCTATCTTTACCAAACCAAGTATGTACACGGCTACATTCGTTGTATGATTTATAATCATTAAGTTAATCGAAATATAAAAACTGTGCAACGTTAAGGTATACGTGCCGAGTAACTGCGTATGCGTATAAACTATGTCACTATACACCACGAGTTGTTTCCATTTTGGTTATATAACATGTCTGTTTTAAGCTTCGAATACAATCTGATTCGCATGATTACTGCTATAACCCCACTGTACTGTTTGTTTCTAACGATGAACGTGCAATACAGAATGAGGCTACAATAGTTTTAAAAATAGATGATTGTATAAACCATATGAAATAAACAACACGAGTTGTTTACCATAGTAATTTAACAACTCTCTCTCTCTCTCTCTCTCTCTCTCTCTCTCTCTCTCTCTCTCTCTCTCTCACACACACACGCTACAATAGTTTTAAAAATAGATGATTGTATGAATGGGTCACCGATGGTTACAAAATGTGCTGTTCTTCATCAGTTTCGCTGTTTGCTATTATAATCTCGCTGTACTGTTAGTACTATATTTCACAGTTTATAAAACATTGAGTCTCTTGTCAAACGGTTACGTGATATGCTGGCGTTCCTAAACATCAATACATGTAGTTAACAAATGTAATGATAACACGATTTTCAAGCAATTATAGTATGATATGCAGAAAGCATTTTCCTTTTTACAAATTGACACGTCTATAAAATCTAGACATTTACTTTGATTTTATTAGTGTAGCGAGATTTCTGTCATGTTCAATTATGTATTGACTAATTAACAAATAAGTCGGCTACCATCGTTGCATGAAGTCTAAGCATAAAGTTCATGGACATGTTTAAACGTGCAACACAGACATTAAGATAACTGTGTATAAATCATATGAAATAAAACTACACAAGTTGCTTCCCTTGTTATTGTAACATCTCCTTCTTAAGCTTCAAATGCAATCTAAAAATAATATGCTGGTACATTTGGAGTGAGACCAGTCAGTTTTCGTCTATATATTTCAACTGAAATTCTTTAGATATGGAGTTACACGTTACATGCTTAAAAACGTTGCCACCCATATACGAGTTAATCCATTTAGCAGTATTTCTGTTTCCCTGGAATGCCATCATTACCATCTCGTTGTTTTCACTACATGCATTTGTCCTTTCACTCTATCAAAACTGTCATGACAATACTGGTGGCCGAGTTATATCCAAGCTGTCTCTTTCATCTTACACTCTGTTAAAATAGTCCCTGAAAAAATACAAAACTATCCTATACCTAAGTAAATTAAGCCTTAAACTTTCAAATGGGGTGAATAATATTGGAGGAATTACAGCCAGTATACATATAAACACAAATGAAATGCCGGTTTTTTATATTTTAAATCAGATTACTTACGCGCACTACGAATTCTTGAACAAGAAATCATCGGTCTTTTTCCATTTAGTTTGTTATGAATGATTACATGATGGTTACATTATCAGCATTAAGTAAATGTCAATTAATCATCGTGCAACACAGACATTACGGTATATGTACTGACAACTGCGTATATATCATGTGATATAAACAACACGAGTTATTTCCCTTAGTAATATAACATTTCTGTATTAAGCTTCAAAGGCAATCTGAAAATAAGCCATTTGTTTTTCATTATCTTTCATTGTCAATTGTCGATTCATGTCTGTGATTTTAAAAATGTTGAAATTATTACAGCTTGCACAAACATGTTTGTATTTTAAGCATTAGCGTCATGCATCAACATTAAGTGCATTTTATCGTTACTCACTCAATAGCATCTGATGAATTATCATAAATAAGAAAATTGTACTCGGCGCAATTAAACATTGCAAGGGAAACCTTTGATTCCAATTTATTTTCATAAGATAACAGTTACTTTCAGTTGATGTTTTTAATTTCATTCTACAGGTATTTCTAGTAGATCTATAGTGATATGATTTGTAGCTTGACTATTCGTGCAGGGGGCTATTGTACTCGCCGCGGCGTTGGCGTCGACGTTAGTTTTTCAGGTTAAAGTTTATTATCAGGTCATATATCTATGCAACCAGTCACTGGATATGAATGAAACTTCACATGTGTGTTCAGCATCAACAGTAGAACACACAAACACAAGAACCATAATTTTGGGTTGCATTTTGGCAGAGTTATGGCCCTTTTGAATTTAATTTTCCAGGTTAAACATTTTTATCAGGTAAGTTATTGATGCAACCACTCATTGGATATAAATAAAACTTCACATATGTGTTGAGCATCATCAATGTGACACAATAGTTCTGGGTTGCATTTTGGCTGAGTAATAGCCCTTTTGGTCTTAATTTTTTTAGGTTAAAGTTTTTTATCAGATGGGATATCTATACAACCATTCTTTTGATATGAATGAAACTTCACATGTGTGTTCAGCATCATCAATGGAACGCACAGAGGTAAGAACCATGAACTATGCGCCTAGGTTAGACAGTAATATATTTCCCACTTAAAATAGCAACATATTTTGTGACGTATTAAATGATTCGCTTGATTTCATTTTGATTTTAATTTGATCCGTTATACAGGTTTACACTGGTAAAACTTGTTTTATCTATTAAAAAGTGTCAGAATGACGATGCGAAGGTAATCAAACAGTATTTAAGTGCGCTATATACTTTTAGAATGGGGATTTCGTTTCAAAATTACCACTCCAATTTACATATCGATTTATTTTGTCACGTTTTGGTGGATTTGGCATTCTCAATTTTTTTGGTATATATATAATGATAATATTGAGGTTTTTATTTATTGTGATATTTATTTTATTTTGTAAGATATTTATATATTTTTATATACATTCCTTTTAGTAGGTGTTTATCACATATGAAAAGGACAAACGGTGGTAGATATTATGAAAATAAACAACGATAAACATTATTATCATATAACGTCATAATAAAGATTAGATATAAACATTTGTTTAAGTGAGTTTAGTAAGCACGAATACATGACTTGTGTATCAATATGATATTTACTGCTGAATGGATTTGTCAGTTAACTGCAAACATCAGTTCTGTTTGATTTTGTGATGATCATATTGTACGCATTGGCTTTTTCTGTGTTTTTTTGTGGTTATACCCTTTGCATGCTTATCTCATGTTACACATGGTAGTCCTATATTTATGCTTATAATTTATGTTTTCAATCTTTTAAACATGCAAAGTCTTTATTTTTCAATATTTTTGTGTAATATATGGAGGACTACAAATGCAGTTGATGCTGTTAATTGTCACCAATCAGCACGCACGCACTGCTTATTCACTTTTCTGTAAGAAGTGCGTTTATGATCTCGAAAAACACAAGGACCTTTTCTACATCACCAGACATTAGTTTGCCTCCTAAGACATTGTGCCGATGGTTAAAAACAGAAGGAACAAATTTTCTTCTTATGTTGTCTTCACACTTTAGAAAAACGTCGCGAACCAATTCTATATCAAAGTTAAAACTTCGTTCTACTTTGAACATTTTTTCCGCTGGTCCGTAATAAGTATTTGCATTTTTTTCACATTCATTACCAGTCTCGATTCCATCATCTTTCATCACAGGTGATTCTGTTAGGTCTGGGATATTCAATGGATTGCTGTTTTCTCTTAATCTTTCGTCACAAAGGTACTCTTTCATATCAATGGATTTGTTTTCTGATTCACGTGCCTGGTTGGTTACGGTTGGTATAGATAACGCATCTTCCGTTGGCTTAATTTCGTTTTGTTCGTTTACTATTGCTTTAGTTGGAGTTAAGGCAGATGGTTCATTAACTAAATCATCTTGATCCAATGGGTTATTTGAAATAAATACAGATCCAATTCCTGAACGTTCGATCTTTACTTCTAACAGCGACAGAAAAGTCATTTTAATCAAGTAGGATGGAATCAATGATTCAGCACTTTCATGAAGCTTAACATCTTCGTCATCATCAAATGGGCCATACAAGTCCTTGTAAATCTCCATTTCTTCATCATAACTGCCAAAACTGACTTGTGGTAAAATTTCAGAAGATACAAAGGCTTTGCAGGCGATGTAACTGTTTCTTATCTTTGGCCGAAGATTTCTGAAGATAGCCGTCTCGATGAGAGCCGAAGAACAGCGCCACAAATCTTCGTCTTGCTGTGAGGTCATTTTTGGTACAGCCAAAGATGGCAAACGTAGCATGTCACTTGTCAAAAGTAGTGAATCTTTTCGTGATTTCTCCGGCCATTCTGGTAATACTAATGCTGGTACGAGATCTATGTCTATTTCCATGTATTTATACCGTCTGCCCCTCCACAGAAATCGTAAAGCTGGGTCTAATGTAACTTCGACAGGTATAAGTCTGGGGTCTTTCGGGAATTCTGCGCTAAACAATACTTTGGCAACTAACATAGAAAATCCATGAAACATTTTATAGACAGGCATTTCACAGCCACCCATAAAATCAACATATCTTTTGGCTTCACGTGTATTTTCAAGATTCATATACACATAGTCCGATATAGACACTGTAACGTCCTTCGGTTGTATGCCTTGATATTTTTCAAAACGTTCTTCTATAGTATTAGATGAGGCTGGATCGGAATCACGACTCTTGAAGATCGACGGCACTTCTATTTTTGTTTGGACATTAGTGTCAGCTTCACGAGACATGGGCTTGCAGAATTTGCTGAATTCTTCTAAACAAAGCATAAAATCGAATTCATCAGGAGATTTTGTCTTTGTTCCTTCGGAAGAACTACCAGCATGAAGTACTGTGCATCTAAAAATAAAACACACAATGTAATATTCAGTTGATTTATAACTGTTCTCAATTAGTATTTTAAATCTTAATTAGATAACACCACTGTAAAATTATTGCATTATCATTGTAACATTTCACAAGTAGTAAATGTTGTATCTCCGTTTTTAATAAAGTTCACGTCATTTAATACATTGATTTTATGTTATTAAAGGAAACCAATCGTCTGTCGTGCAGATAACTGGAAACCAATCCACCTGACCACTATCCATTGGAGTGAAAAAAACATACATACATACATACATACATACATACATACATACATACATACATACATACATACATACATACATACATACATACATACATACATACATACATACATACATACATACATACATACATACATACATACATACATACATACATACATACATACATACATACATACATACATACATACATACATACATACATACATACATACATACATACATACATACATATCATACATACATACATACATGTTCCTTCGTTGCCCCACCACTATGACAACCTCTGCACTATTGTATCATACAGCTTACAAAATTAACAAACCAATCGAGTGATAAAAAAATGGTTCTCAGAAAACCATATCACCTTTATTTTGTTATTGTTGAAGTTGATCAATAGGAAAAGAAAATTAGAATTACTAATTCTAACAAGAACGCTAGCTTTCAATACGAATGTCCGGATCTTGTTTATATGTATAAGGTGTTGAATGTTTTACTCTTATTGTAATGGCAGTTGTATTTATTTGTAGATTCAGTTTCTTAAAGCTATATTAGGTAGGTTTGTTTTATTTGGAAAAAAGTGACAATTGGTCTTATTTTTATATTTATATTTTCATAACTGAAAAAGTAGAAGTTGCAAGATTCTGCCACGTTTGTGAGATATAGCATAATGGTATTCGTGTGATTAGTATGAATCAGAGTATTGTTCGCATAACCAATATCATAATTCATCAAATGTCAGAGTCTAAAACGTCACACATAACTCAAACTATAATTAAAAGTATAACCATTTATCATCAGAACATGTTCATGTTAATGCAAAATATGGACATGTGTTTATGGAATAAAAAGGCAATAGGTATCTTTTTTTGCGCAAATAGGGTGAACTATATTGCTTTAATTCTTAGAAAAAGCAATTACTTATTGTATAATTTAGTTGATAATTTAATTGATAATTTAATTGATATTTGCGGACAGTTACGTTATTTACTTGTCTTGCTGTGATGTACAAATTCTTAACATATTTGAGTTTGAGCCTTGATTAAGGATTGATAAATTAAAAACATACTTCGAAACTGGTTAGTTGTCTAGTTTTTGTAGGCAAACATACCTAAATCGAGAGTCCTCTTCACCAATCATACTTGCTAGAGTTTGAATTACGAATTTCCACAACATGACTGTATTTCTTTAGCTTCGTCATCATCAGCTCCTCTTCCTATATACGGTGTCTGAAGTATGTCACTTACAAACTCTTCAACATTTTCCTTTGTGCGTTTAAATGATCTTTGTTGTAACATCATTTTGACTGTGTCCAGAGTGAGGAGATTGGTAGAGCTGGTACTAAACTGAACAAATGGGGATATTCTTTGGTTCCCATCAGGATTTAAAATTTCCAATATTTCTTCATGTCCTTTTCTGAATGCAATTTCCTGTGTATTCGAATTCAAATTGTCCCGTTTGGTAATATCTGCTCCTTTTTGAACCATATATTTTCACAGAGGAAGTACTGCCCGAATATGCCGCTGCATGTAATGGGGTGGTTTCATTATCATCCGTTGCATTTATATTTGCACCTTTATCTAATAATTTTTTAAACCAGAACTCGCGAGTCTCTGTAACTCGCAATATGCAGAGCAGTTATACCTAAGTTATCAGCATGGTTAACATCTGTGCCATTCATAAGGATTTGATCTACGCATACAACATGCTCTTGATCTACAAAATTGAGTAATGCAGTTCGTCCCCAATCATCTTTCAGATCTAAAATAGCACCATGCTTAACCAAAACATTAACTACGTTGTTACTGACTTGGTCTTTAGAATCAGATACGTAATGCAATGGAGATTTTCCAAAGTTGTCTTTTTTGTTTACGTCGCCTCCGAGTAATAACATTTGTTCAATCGTGTGGATATTTGAATCGGCGACTAATTGATGTAATGCAGTCTTTCCATTTGCATCTCCCATGTTTGCAGCCAATGGCGTAGGACAATAGAGCTTCAAAATGTCCAGAATATCATCCGTTTCTTGAATATGAAGATTGTTGACACAGTCATGAATAGGAAGCTGTCCTTGAAAATCACGTAACTGTAGGTCAGCTCCCATTGATAGAAGGAGTATGATACCTTTCTTTGCTTTGGTCGAATTACCGATGTAATGTATAGGTGACCTACCGTAATTAGTCTGTCGCATTAACGCTTGCACCTGCTTCAACTAAACTTTTCATAATATTCAATTTCGAATCGCTACACTCAAAATTACATGCGGTATGAAGAGGTGTCACTCCTTCGTTATCTGGTAGATTGACGTTCGCTCCTTTATCTATAAATATATTAACCACGTTTTCCAACTCCATTTGTATTACACGATGTATTGGTGTTTGTCCACGCCCATCGACTGCATCAACGTCACCACCATTTTGTATTAATGACGAGGCTAGTTGTTGAACTTTGTACCGCATGCAGAGGTGAGCAGTAAATTTCACCTGTCTCTGGTGTAATATTCTGAAGAGCGCCATGTTTTAGTAAAATGTCCACAATGTCTTCATGATTGTTCATGACTGCCATAAACAGAGCCGTATTACCGTTGCCATCCAATTTGTTTATATCATCGTGTTTATCTTTGTCTTTTAGACATTTAAGTAACAAATCCTTATTACCTATCGTAGCAGCGTAACTGAAATCCCCAGCATCTTTTGCTGCACTATCAAACGAGACTGTGTTTGCCAGTTTTCGTAATGCTTGTACAAATACTGTTTTAGTTGTTTCAATATCGTTTCCTATTGCTTGGTCTAAAATATATTTTGCCATAATTAGTCTGCTATACGATAAACATTATCATAAACTAAATAATTTCGAATTGCTCATCAACACCTGTACGACACACGTATGCACTATCGGCGCCATGTAAGTTAATGACATATATGATATTGTACTGGTGAACGGTTAAAAGATAACAGCGTTATTAATATACATATCAACAGTGACTCAAGATTCAAGGTCCAAGGTAACACTATTTGGGTTATAGCCGGCATGAGATATAACACAATAAATATAAACTTTGTATGGCCGACACTATGTTATATGTATTACCTGTTCCTTGTGAAGGTATACACTTTTGAAACTTTCATAATCAGTCACCTGGATTTATTGATATTTTGTCAACACGGGTCTGTAAATTGCATATTTTAATCTATAACCTGCAATGTCAGAATTTACAAGTTTATCAAAATGTTGTATTTCCATCATTTGCAGCGATTACGCGATACATCTCGATCTTTTTTACCTTAACCTAATTGAGTATGTATACGATTTGATTGAAAAAAACAAGACAACTTTCAACCACCTATTTTGATGCATTTGTATCAGAA
Organism: Panopea generosa; assembly: GCA_029582155.1. NCBI lineage: Eukaryota > Metazoa > Mollusca > Bivalvia > Adapedonta > Hiatellidae > Panopea > Panopea generosa. The sequence continues at coordinate 17,647,861 of CM055896.1, read as the reverse complement.
CGTTTACCTGGCCTTGAATAAAACTCAACAAAGATACTAGCAAAGATACATCGTTGAATGGCTGCAGATGGTGTACATTCATGATAATGATAAACTTATGAAAATTGATTTAGCGGGTGTATGTAAAGACAAACTGTTGCGTTAAATATGTCATTTTTGAATAAACACGTCTGTTTCAACAGAAAGGTGTCAAATCGATAATCTTACTTTAATATAGTCCTTGTGCCCGCTACTCGGACTGCACTCCCTTGATTCATCCGGATTTCTGACGTTGAGCACGACGCACTCCTTTTGGTCGCCATTTGCAAAGTTATTAAGATCACTTAAGTTTGACACCATAATATTTATATAGTCCCGTTTGCAGATCCCATCGCAACAGCGGAAAGTTGCATAGACATCTTAAACTTAAACGCAACTAAATCTGAGCCTGTCATGGAATTCAATGCTGTCTCAGAAATTAAAAAAAGTGTAGTGCCTTAATGGAATATCTGTAGGTGTATTAAGTGTACGTACGAAAATCGCAGACTTACATGTACGGATGTTATGGAAAAGGGCCTCTAATTTTTATATTTCATTCCACATGTTGTTATTGCTAAATGCATGCGTCTGACTATCATTCCAGGGGTCGTGAGTTCAAATCCCAGCTCGGCAACAGTCTCCGTGATAATTTATATACGACATCGTGTCTCATTATCAATTGTCTCTCATCGATGATCCAAGTGTGTGTGTGGGGGGGGGGGGAGGGGGATAATCAGTTACTTGTGAAGAAGGGGTTTGCTTGAGTACTGGATAACCTTTCTGGGTCCTTGAAACAGTGATTAGAGTAACTGATCGTCTGTTTGCCCTCGATGGCATAAAAATGGCGCTAAATATTCAATCAATCAATCAATCAATCAATCAATTATTCCACATGTTGTTATTGCTAAATTTAAATATTTTACAGAAAATATAAAACATATTCAAAACGTTTTTTTGTTGAAGATGTTCGCTGATAAACTGAAACACATCACAATTATAGCATGTGTGTATTCAGATCATTTGATCAGATGATGATATAAATATACATTGATTAAAGTGCTCTTCAATTGATCTGATGGGGGAATCTTAAATTTGCAATAAGAAATAAACGAACATGAGTCACCTATTTTATTTTATGAGACACGCATTTTATGTAAACACATACTAAAAACAACTTGAAATAAACAAAAAACAAAAACAAAACAAAAAAAAACAACAACAATATAACTTAATTTAAAATAGTCGAAATAAGTTATATCTACATTACATCATTCAATTAATAAATGATGTTATATATTCTATCACGTGTTTAATATCATAAAACGCATGCAGATTTAATTGAAATTACGTCACTTTAAGAAACTTTTAACACTTCTATTTTTCTCCTTGACGTTTTATGGAAAGAATCCGAATGACAAATACTATAGGTGTTATGAATATAACTGCACAATATCGGTTAGTTTGCGTTTTTCTAATATCACAAATAGTTGTTCATATTAATACCGGGTAGTAATACACAACTCAGACATTATAAATATTAATAGGTGTTCAATATACATCAAATGGACAAACGGTGAAGATTATATATAGGCATTTATTTTAGTGAATTTATAACATGTAAGCCCAGATGAATGTATTTTTAAAATATTCCTTCATGCGATTTAACCCCATTTTCAACACATTTCAGGTTATACATGGTATATCAAGTTTGGTTGTTTGTGGGGAAAAGTCTTAAAATGAATCTGAGTAGAATGACCATCCTTCAGAAAGGAACTGGCAAACTCTCTGAAATAAAGTTTTTGGAAAGAGCGAGACTCGAACCTACGACCTTAGCTGTGATAGGTAGGTGTTGTTGAGACGTCGCCTTACACCACTTGACCATGGAGGATTTTCGGATACATGTATGTAAACATCAAGTGATTTTAATCGATGCAGTTGAAAAGTATATTCGTTAGTACCACCATACATATTTAAAAAAGCAATGCCTAGATTAAACAGTAGAAAGGGAGAAAACACAAAATGAAACAATGTTAAAGTTCTATGTATTACAAAGCTGTAAAACCGGATTTCACTTTTTCTCGATGCATGTTTGATTTTATGATGCCATGATTATTGTACGCAATGCTTACACTCATGCTTTTCTGTTGGCCATATCCTTTCGATGCGTACCTCCTGTTGCACATGTTGGTCTTATAAGTATGTTTATATCATTGTTAACCAGTCAGCACGTACGCACTGCAGATTATTCATTTTCTGAAAGAAGTGCGTTTATGATCTCGAAAAACACGAGGACCTTTTCTACATCACCAGACATAAGTTTGCCTCCTAAGACATTGTGCAGATGGTTAAAAACTGATGGAACAAATTTTCTTCTAATGTTGTCTTCGCATTTTCGAAAAACGTCGCGAACCAATTCTATATCAAAGTCCAAACTTCGTTCTACTATGAACATTTTTTCCGCTGGTCCGTAATAACTCTTTGCATTCTTTACATATTCATCATCAGTTTCGTTTCCATCATTTCTCATCAAGGTTGGTTCTGTTAGGTCTAGGATACTCACTGGCTTGTTGTTTTCTCTCAATCGTTCTTCACAAAGAATTGCTTTCTCATCGATAATTTTTTTTTCTGATTCATGTGCCTGGATGGTTTCGTTTAGTACCGTTAATGCATCTTCTGTTTGCTTGATTTCGTTTAGATCGTTTGCTATTGTTTTAGTTGGAGTTAAGACAGATGGTTCATTAACTAATTCTTGGTCCAATGGGTTATTTTGAATAAAATCAAATACAGTTCGAATTCCCGAACGTTCGATCCTTTCTTCTAACAGCGACAGAAAAGTCATTTTAATCAAGTAGGATGGAATCAATGATTCAGCACTTTCGTGTAGCTGAACATCTTCGTCATCATCAAACGATCCATACAAGTCCTTGTAAATCTGTATTTCTTCATCGTAACTGCCAAAACTAACTTGTGGTAAAATTGCAGAAGATACAAAGGCCTTGCAAGCGATGTAACTGTTTCTAATCTTTGGCCGAAGGTTTCTGAAGATAGCCGTCTCGATGAGAGCCAAGGAACAGCGCCACAAATCTTCGTCTAGCCCTGAGGTCATTTTTGGTACAGCCAAAGATGGCAAACGTAGCATATCACCTGTTAAAAGTAGTGAATCTTTTCGTGATTTTTCCGGCCATTTTGGTAATTCTAAAGCTGGTACGAGGTCTATGTCTATTTCCATGTATTTATGACTTCTGCCCCTCCACAGAAATCGTAAAGCCGGGTCTAATGTTACCTCAATAGGTATAAGTCTTGGGTCTTTCGGAAATTCCGTGCTAAACAATACTTTGGCAACTAACATAGAAAATCCATGATACATTTTATAGACAGGCATTTCACAGCCACCCATAAAATCAATATATCGCTGAGCCTCACTTGTTTGTTCTAGAACCATATACACATAATCTGATATAGACACGGGTACGTCCGCAGGCTGTATATCTGGATGTGTTTTAAAACGTTCATCTATTTTACTAGTTGAGGTTGGGTCGGAATCACGACTCTTGAAAATTGGCGGCACTTCTATTGTTGTTTGGACATCAGTATCAGCTTCACGAGACATGGGCTTGCAGAATTTGCTGAATTCTTCTAAACAAAGCATAAAATCGAATTCATCAGGAGATTTTGTCTTGGTTCCCTCTGAAGAACTACCAGCATGAAGTACTGTACATCTTAAAAAGAACAAACAATGCAATATTCAGGTAATATATAACAGTTAACTTTTATCGATAATTATTGTGAATCTAGACGTCACCACTATGAAACATTCTACTTTATGGTGATAAGTGTTGCACTAGCATTGAAACATTTCTCAAGTAGTTACTATTGTATCTCCTATTTAAAAAAATGTTCACGTCATTTAGTAAATATATTCTATGTAACTATAAGAAAGTTATTGTCATGCAGATAACTGGAAACAGTGTCATTCTATCCATCTGACCACTAACCAGTGTAGCGCCAACACTGTTCATATACAATCGAGTTTTTTCTTTGATGTCGTGATTCTTTCATTACACAACCAAAATTCTCTACCATTTTCTATATAATAATTGCGTGTTAAAAAATGTTGTTCAGAACAACATATAAGCTTAATTGTTATTGAGCCATTGTTAAGCTGATCTATAAAAAAAAGAAAAATAGAGCTACTATTTCAAACAAGAACCTTACCTTTCAATATGAATGTCCTGGTCTTGTTTATATATGTAAAGCTGTTTAACGTTTAACTGTATTTGAAAAGACAGTGCGTTTTATTTGAAGATTCAATATCTAAAGTTATTTTAGGTAGCTTTGTTTATTTTATTTTGATAAAGTAGCAATGAGTGTTATGATTATAATTGAAAAACATAGACATTGCAAGATTTGGCGAAGTTGGTGAAATAAAGCATAATACTACTCGCGTTATAAGTGTGAATCGGAAGAGAGTTAACATAGCCAATATCAGAATTCATCAAATATTAGAGTCTAAAACTTCTCGTAAAACTCAAACTATTAATTGAAAGTATAACGATTGATGTTAAAAACATGTTAATGTATATACAAAAGATGACAAGTGTTTATGGAATAAAAAGGCACATGGTATCTATTTGCGCAAATGGAATAAACTATAATGCTTTAATTTTCAGAAAAATCTTTCAATTATTTTATAACATATTTGATACTGTTATTGATAATGTCTGACTGTTACATTATTCATTTAATTAAAGTATTGCTTCTGCATAGTTTTAACACCTCTGAGTTTGAGCCTTGATTAAGGATTGATAGATCAAGAACATATTCGAAACTAGTTAGTTGTTGAATTAATGTAGGCAATCATACCTAAATCGAGAATCCTCTTCACCAATCTTACTTGCTAGAGATTGAATTATGCTTTCCACAACTGACTGTATTTCTTTAGCTTCGTCATCATCAGCTCCTCTTCCAATATGCGGTGTCTGCAGTATGTCACTAACAAATTCTTCGACATTTTTCCTTTGTGCGTTTAAATGATCTTTCTTGTAACATCGTTTGGACTGTGTCCAAAGAGAGAAGATTGGTAGAGCCGCTGCTAAACTGAACAAATGGGGATATTCTTTGGTTCTCATCAGGATTTACAATTTTCAATATTTCTTCATGTCCTTTTTTGAATGCAATTTCCTGTGCACTGGAATTCAAATTGTCTCGTTGGGTAATATCTGCTCCTTTTTGCACTAATATTTTCACAGAGTTAATACTTCCCGAATAAGCAGCTGCATGTAATGGGGTGGTTTCATTTGCATCCGTTGCATTTATATTTGCACCTTTATCTAATAATTTCTCAACCAGAATTGGTGAGTCTCTGTAACACGCAATATGCAGAGCAGTTATACCACAGTTATCAGCATGGTTAACATCTGTGCCATTCATAAGGATTTGATCTACGCATACGACTTGCTCTTGATCTACAAAATTGAGTAATGCAGTTCGTCCCCATTCATCCTTCAGATCTAAAACAGCTCCATGTTTAACCAAAACATTAACGACGTTGTTACTGACTTGACCTTTAGAATCGGACACGTAATGCAATGGAGATTTTCCAAAGTTGTCTTTTTTGTTTACGTCGCCTCCGAGTAATAACATTTGTTCAATCGTGTGGATATCTGAATCGACAACTAATTGGTGTAACGCAGTCTTTCCATTTGCATCTTCCATGTTTGCAGCCAATGGAGTAGGACAATATAGCTGCAAAATATCAAGAATTTCACCTGTTTCTTGAAAATGAAGTTTGTTGACACAGTCATGAATAGGGAGCTGTCCTTGAAAATCACGTAACTGTAGGTCAGCTCCCATTGATAGAAGGAGTTCAATACCTTTCTTTGCTTTGGTCGAATTACCGATGTAATGTAAAGGTGACCTACCGTAATTGTCTGTCGCATTGACGCTAGCACCTGCTTTAACTAAACTATTCATTATATTCAAAATCGAATTGTTACAGTCAGAATTACACGCGGTATGCAGAGGTGTCATGCCTTCATTATCTGGTAGATTGACGTTTGCTCCTTTATCTATAAATGTATTAACCACGACTTCCAACTCCATTTGAATTACACGATGTATTGGTGTCTGTCCTCTCTCATTGACTGCATTAACGTCACCACCACTTTTTAATAATGTTGAGGCTATCGTTGAACTTTGTACGGTATGCAAAGGTGAGCTGTAAGTTTCCCCTGTCTCTGATGTGATATTCTGAAGAGCTCTATGTTTAAGTAAAATGTCAACAATATCTTCATGATTGTTCATGACCGCCATGAACAGAGCCGTCTTACCGTTTTCATCCACTTTGTTGATATCATCGTGTTTATCTTTGTCTTCGAGACATTTAAGTAACAAATCCTTATTACCTATCGTAGCAGCGTAACTGATATCTCCAGCTTCTTTTGCCACGCTATCAAGCGTTGAGGCTCCTTTTAACAGTTTCCGCAATGCTTGTGAAAATGCAGTTTTATTTGTTTCCATATCGTTTCCTAGTGTTTGATTTAAAACATGTCTTGCCATTATTAGCTTGTTATACGATAAACATAATCATAGATGAAAGTATTCCAATAACTCGAACAACACACGTATGTACTGTAATCTCCTCGTTACTGTGTGTTGTTAATGGCATAAAGTTTTCGGGTGAAGTGTAAATATGAAAGCTTTATAACTACATATATTAACAGTGACACTATTGTGTATTAATCCTTCCTTTTGTACGTATATACTGCAAGGTATAACTGAACCATAGTGTATGTTCAACAGCGTTTATGTTATTATTCGTGGGCATTCATTGATTCTTTCTATTCAATAAACACAACGACAGTTAGTATTGTATCTATTTATAGCACTGAATGCGTTGCGATCAACACCGTTGAATAGCTTGAATAGCTAACACGCACTTGCTGTCTGGTTCCCTAAAATTACCGCGCACTGCGCGTCAATTTGAAGTTGAGCCAGTGTCTAGTGTTAGCAAACATTTAACAAATGCGGAACTGAACGCAGCAAAGAGTAATACTGTAAACAACGGCATTTATAGTTCAACTATGGATTTGCATTATATATATCATAAATATATCAAAACGTTCATTCTAAAACCATAGCGGTGGTCCAGTGGTAGAACGTTCACAGCGCAAAAGGAAGGTCGTGGGTTCGATTCCCGTGCAGGTCACACTATATATTTGAAAAACGATACTAGAATCTTCCTCGTATAGCGCTCAGCATATAATGGATAGTTCTAAGACTGGACGGCCCTTTGTCAATATAATGTGCCTGGGTTGGATATCATACCATGTGTCTGTGGTATGATACACAATATGGCCTTGCTTAAGTACTTTCTCAAGTATAGATACCGGTCGCGATATGACTGAAATATTAGTTGACGCTAAACACCATACAACAACAATATCATCAACAACAACACTATCACCAACAACAACAAAACTATACAACAAAAACATCATCATTATCAACAACTCAAAGAACAACAAGCATACAACAACAACAACAACAACAACATCATCATCAATAACAACAACACAAAACAACAACAATACCGCTCATATGAATTGGCTAGATAACATCTTAATGCATCAGACTGCATATTTGATTACATATACCCTCTAGTTATATGTATACACATATTGACTGTCGCTCGTTTGTTTCAAACAAATTGCGGTCATTTCTAAACGAGCAGCAATACCTCTTTACAACGCTATAAATATTCAACTGAACACACTCCTGATAAAGGATCCTTTTCAAATTTCAAAGCAAATGTAAACTATGACATGCTTTAGACCGTATATTATCAAGTACTTTCAAGACCACATTTTTATAAACTAAGATAGCGCTATTTTATTGTAACATCAAAATAAATTATTAAAGTTTCCATTTCACTTTTTAAAATTCTAAATCTAAGAAAAGCATCAAGGCGATCATAATTGTAGTTTGAATACAACTGCTTATATTTCCACTGAAGTTGATTAAACAATCACCCCTAACTTACAAAAAAAGCTGCTAGCTCTCCCTTTCGGGAAAGTGAAACACGTCACATTAGAGTGCTATGAATTTTGGAACAGGCAGAGGGAATTCCAAGCTTTTGCCGAATATGGAGCTTATGTTAAAAAAAACCTATAAACTACTAATATAACCTGCTTTACATGGTAAACTGTAATGTGTATTTTTTGCCTTGGAAAAGCTAGTCGTATTGAGTATATAGGTATTTTTGCTACATGTTATTTATCAAGTTTCGTTACTTTTTGCGTATCTCTAACTAGCTATGCTATGTTACTTAGAAGCGCGACTGTACGATAGACAATCGTGGCTGTTAACGTCTAGAAATTACATTTACAATCTCTCAATGCTGTTCTAAGATTTATATTATAGATATTGGTGACTGGAGCAGCTCAATAAGGCTATTTGTGTGTTAGGGATGCTATTTGGCGAGCAATTATTCACGAGGACCTTACACTATTATAAACGTACTGCCGACATGTGCATCCACAGCTGTGCTTTCATCTAAATAAAGAAGAGCAGTATACTAATAACTGCACTTAGAAGGGTAATAAGTGAAAGGTAGGTAGATTTATGAACATTGTCTTTCCCTCTACTTTGTTCACTAAAAGTAAGATATTTGCATTACAGAAAAGGTACTCATGCCATGATCTCAGACATTTTCAATATTGTGACTTTGATTGATATGTATTAACGCAGATGTATTGTCAATATTGCAATAAGGGAGGTTGTGATTTAGGTTACAAGCTGGATGAATGATTCAAAAGAAGTGCCTAAATGTTTTTGAAACATTTGTAAACTTGACATTCAACATTTAGTTGTTAGTTTTTTTAGTGTTCGACTTCGGTCTTAGAATTCATGAATGTCCTATCAAGTCGTATTCCTCCATACCGAATGTTTGCGGCAGGCTATTCTTTCAGCCGGGTCATATATAGCAAACGCGTTATATACGGGCTGGTATTTGTAGGTTTCTCGGCTAGACAGTCGGTATTACGATGATTTTACTTATCATTTATCTTTTGTTGACTAATATTGTTAAAACCCCACTCAAGAAAACACTTAGAATAACTCAGTTTTGATTATAGGCATATTTATTGCCCATTCATACTAAGAAAAAGTCGGTTACGTTTTTTAGCAAACTCCTTTCTCATTTATTACTGAGAAAATAATCATGAGACACAAAAGCACCAAAATGAATCCTTCAACAAAGTGGTATGGTTAGTGTATCTAGCTCTTTCCAGTTTTTCTAATCTCATGCCTTTTCCTCAAGATATTGAATCAGTCCAATCTGAGGTTGTGATTTTGGTTACAAGCCGGATGGATGCTTTCAAGTCAGTGCCTAAATGACTTGTAGCATTTCTCGCCTGACATTCAACATTTAGTTGTTAATACTAGGACTGTTCGACTTGGTCTTGGAATTATATTAGTATATACTTGGTATAAGTTAAATGACTAGTAATAACTAGAACACGAATGTGAATATAAGCTATCAAGTTGATATAACTAATGCGCTGCATCACCATGTTCATGATTCTATATATAGGTCTTTCTACACAGAGTATGAGGTAAACAGTGATGAAAGCCGTTGTCACAAAAGATCACTGTCAATAACAATATTTACATTGGCTCAGTGTTTTTTTTAACAAATGTACATCTTATACATTCGGTTACCTTAGGATTGTGATTTCTATATAACTGTGTTTCTGCTGTTCAGCTGGTTATATCAACTGAACGTATGTTCTGCTGTTTAGCTGGTTATATCACCTGAACGTATGTTCTGCTGTTCTCATCCCACTGAAATCAGCTTACAATCTGCACACATACTTTTTATTTGCTAAATTTAATTTTACATGTAATGACCAATCATAATAAAAGTCTAATGCCATTACCTTAAATAATTTTATAATTTCATACGTGTACAGTTGGGCTCAACCCCGTTCCTTTAATTTATTTTATATTCATTGTGTTAAATTATCGTTTCATGTTAATGAGTAAATGGGTCCACTTCTCTATATTTCTGTGTTTATATGGTTAAAGAATAAACAAGATATCTACTATGCAGACATCTTAATATAGATGTTTCGTGAAAAATGCTCACAAATGATATATATTCGCTAATCAACTGCTACCAGTAATTGTTTACGAATCTTTTTATATCACATTTAAAGGTATAAAGAGTCGTGTCCATTATCAAGATAAGGGTATATGACAAATGTTTTACACTGCTTAGAAAATTAATAAAACTTATATATAGTATTCACGTGGTATTGAACTTTGGACCTGACAATTTTGAATGAAATATTTTGGCTAGAATTTGATAAATTTCAAATGGATATGACATGTGCATTTTAAATGCTTTTCAGTGTATTTTGTTTTCAAGACATCTGTTACAATGTAATACAATGAACTTGCAGATAATGTCATTTTATTAAATTATCTTAACATTGTTACGTGTATTTCTGCCTTGGACGAGATAGCAAGGCTTATGTGAATTTGAGTGTGTTGTTGCATTTTTTAACCTTGTCCATTACACTTTGTGTGTTTCCTAATTTAGCTATGCCATGTTGCTAAGAAACGTTGTTGTAGGATTTGCACTCACGACTGTTTACATATATTATGTTACATTAAATTTACGATCTCTGAACGCCTTTTAAGCTTGATATCATAGAAATTGATGCTAGGTGTTTTGCTTGAAAGCATATCCAGCCTATCATTTGATATTACATAGACAGTACAACTTTTTTCGGTACGGTTTTGGTATCATAAGTATGTTTCCCAAAATAAAATAGCCCTCTTTAACGAAGGATTACGGAAAGTTTCAATTTCAATTGGGTCATATATACCAAAGACGGTAACTACGACATTCGTTAATTGCTCGATAGATATTGGGTATTCAAGAACAGCTCTAGAACTGTTTGGTCCTTGTCAGTACTATGTAATTAGGTGGAATAGCATTTCAGTGACATCCGTATCACAATGTTTTTTTATGGCCAAGAGATCCTTTTATCAAATATTATTAACTATCACAAAAGCGGTCTTACCTGCTGTGTGTCGGACCGTAACAAGTAGTCAGCCACGTGCTTCAACTGTGTTGAATACTGCTTAAGCCGATGCTAAGAACGCACGAGGGATGTTGTTTATTTTATTACTACCTCGGATGAACAGACTTGGTAAAAATTAAATCTTATAAAACTTACATTATTTTCTTGGACACGTTCCAAGCTTCCCCCAGACCCTTGTATCAATTATACTTTGACCAGGTATGGCTTAGATGTTCTTATATGCGAACAAAACATATTTAACTGCTGCACAGTAGTTTAAATGAAATGTTTAATTGGTATTGAACGGTTAAAAGTAAATTCATATACAACATTCTGTAGGAATGTTCATATTTCATTTAAAATTTTCTTCGCTCTTAAACAACATGTGGAAACTTTATTCTGGAAGAGAACCAATGTCAATGGTATGTTTGGAAATAGAGTTAAACTTAGACTTGTCATTAAAATATTACCCTTGAATAGCTTTGCATTTAGTTTTTTTGCAATATATTCAGCAGTCCACATATAAAGTTGTTGAATGTAAGATATCCGCCATAAAGACTTACGAATTAGATATTTAAAACCATTATTAGCCTTATATGTATTATGCTTCAATGAAGAGAATAACATTATAGTAAAGAAGATTGACCACCATCTTCAAGTTTACGTCAACACCTGCCTCAAAACAGAACTCTCACTGACTGAGGACAGGAACAAGTCTTAATCACTATGTCACCCAGAGGTAGTGACGAATGATTGGTTACATCATACGTGGATACGAGCCAAACATTGCTCACCAGGCCCTTGACAAGAACCTACAAGGCTCCAGAAAGACAGATCGTCGAATGACAACCTGTGGGAGAACCCTGGATGTAGAGCTCCAGAAAACCACGATGTTCGGTGGGGGGGGGGGGGGGGGGGGGGGGGGGGGGGGGGGGGGGGGAGGGATAAAGACAATGTTTTAGCTACAGACCGAGTCCAATAGAAACTGTGAAGAAGGCCCAAGTTAATTAGGTAAGTAAGACTTATTGATAAGAGCAACGCATTGTTGCGTTAAAAATGTGGATAACGAAATAGTGATTACGTGTATAACCTATGTATGGATCGTTTGCTTTTTGTTGAAATTGCTTCCGTAAAGACATTTCTCTATATAAAAGTGGCAGAATGGGCTCCAACACTATCGTCCAATGACCACTAGCATTAAAATGAAGTCATGGGTTTGTGTTCAGCATGGTCCGAAACATCGTCGGATACCCACGGGTGTCAATTCCGATAGCGTTGCGATTGGATAACGTTCCCTTCATGAATTCGTGAAGTAACCAATCATATGGTTGCATCGTGGCTTGGTAGAAACGACACAAAGCTAGTGTAATATCAAATGGGTGATAAATAAAGAGTATCGGAATGGATTACGTGTTGGTATCCGACGATGGGCCGTAACCTTTATGTGAGAAAGTTGGACAGTTACCTGATAAAGGAAAGTATTTACGCTGATACATTCTCCACCAATATGCGACTGGATATTTCATAAATAACCTGTCATGTTTTGAAAATGGCATTATAACGAACTGTGTACAAATAAATCTACATGACCGATAACGAGATGTAAATAAAATGTAATAACAATACAACGAAATACAGACTATAAGCAGTTTATTAATAAGTTGGTTTCATTTAGTTTCAAATGAACAAAACAAACACGTGTACACATAATTATACAAAACCATCCAAAGACAACATTAACTTTAACAAACAACACGTTCATTTTAAGAAACAATCATACGTAACATGATCAAAGTATCTTGTTTATGAATACAACCGAGTAATATGGCTATTAGGTCGTAATTAACTAATAGCTAGATTACCCCCCCCCCCCCCCCCCCCCCCCCCCCCCCCCCCCCCCCCCCCCCCCCTTCCCCTAACATTTGAATGATAATATAGCAGTTAATACGTAATGGCCTTGCAGACAATTACATATTTATGTCATATCAATACAGTAGAACTTTCGTTGGCTAGAACACGGACAGCTGGAACACCACATATAGCTCTTACTACTTATTCCTATTCCATGTTTATACATGTACAAGTATGTTATGGTAGTAAACAAAACTTGGCTCGAACTATTTTGTTCAGCTATCGGAGTTTAACTGTATGAAATATTAGTCTTTGACAGTACCGAGCATCTCCCGACCCAGGTATGTTCTTCCCTATTGTAAAATCATGATATTCACTACCTGTCCCACAATTCAAAGCACTTTAAGTCGTCACCAAACTGTGACGTAATTCAACTTTAGTTGAAGCAACTGACCAATCAGCGTTATCGAATGTTACTGCTATATAACGGTTCCTGGCGGGGAGAGCCTAATGAACTAAAATAACCCAGGTTATATGCAGACGCTTGATTTCGTATCCATTATTGAAAGAGGTATAACTCTAACATATAACTAAAATTCGTCCTATTTGGTTCGTGGTCGTCTGCAACAAATTACGGAAACTAAAAAAATATTCAAGGAGATATTCATTTGCACTTTCAAGAAATTATTTCAATTATCTGTAACCTAGTGTGACATCGCTAGTGTTAAAGGGACACAAAGCAATATTGATAAACATTCACTACACCCTATTTCTCAAAATTATGTATTTACATGATGCAGTTATGAAATTAAAATCTACCTTTTTAGATCAAAGGTATCATTTTGCATATTCATCGTCTTAAATGATGAAAAGTGTTAAAATATGTCATAGCATTATTTTGTTATCGGTTTGACAGAAAATATTCCAATTAAATATCAAATTGTATTTTTTTAAATATTTTTATTCATATTTTCAAAACCTAGCATGGCTTCACTTCTTTTATATATATATATATATATATATATATACAAATTCACTTGAATCCTTTCTTAAATATTGAGATACTCGGCCGGGTCATACCTAAGACTTTAAAAATGGTACTAGATGCTTCCTTGCTTGACGCTCAGCATTTAGAGGAGAGTTCTAGGTCTGGTCAGCCCAGTGTCAGTATAATGTGACTGGGTGGGGTATCATACCATGTGTCTGCGGCATGATACTCCAGTGTGACAGCGCTCAGAATACTGTCTCAAGTAGACACCGTCGCGATATGACTGAAAAATTGTTGAAAGCGACGCTAAACACCATACAACAACAACATACAATATAAATATTGAGTTTCAAAATACTTTGAGTGTGATACCCTCGTATTGCTACACTTTTGAGTGTAAAGATTAATGTAATAAATAAATTACATGGTTAGTAAATGCGAGCATTGTGCGTCGTCACGAGCCAGTTACAGTTGACATTCTAAGCTACTAGCCATGTAATTTATTTATCATAAACCGTTATTTGTTTTCACCACTCTTCGTTTAAAAGGTGAAAATAAATTCATATTTTATAATTGTATTTCTTCAAAATACGGCAGAATCGCCTACAGCAAAAAATAATCCAACAAATATTACGGCGATTTTGAGTGAGATATGTACATTTAATATTTATGATTTTAGATATATTGTTTATTCAAAAATTCAATCACAAAGTTTCCATGCAGTACTGCATTAATTCAAAATCTAAAAAATAGATGAAGTGAAAAGGTAGATCCAGCTACTTGCATAATACAGTATTGAAATATTATTCTAGTAGCAGCCAGCTTTATTATGTTAGTATAGTTAACAGCTGCATGATAAATAATATATATATATATAGACCAGACTACGGTGAGTGCGTAAATTGTGCTAACATTGCAGATATGTTGCATGTAAGATTATTGTATAAAAGGCATAAATGACATTTATTCCATTGGGTTGATTGATTCTATTGTCTTGTGTCATTGGTTTGCATTGTAGCTAGACGCGCTCACCGTAGTCTTGCCTGTACATTTATGTCTGTGTGTTCAAAAATATATGTCATCGCCTCTAATAAGATTCCAAAATCGGAAATAATGTTGTTGTGCAATGATTATCTCATATATATTACATGATTTATATTTAAAACGTTTGTATGAATATTGATATAATATACCACAGTTGCCGCGAAATCTGTTCAAAGAAAGCTATCGTAAATTAAGTTTTCTTTATCAATTTAGTAAATAAAACAGTATACAAATAAACAAATATATATATATATATTATTAATTCCTATTTGATGGATTAAAGTATACAGTTACGTCTCAAAAGATTATGGCATTTTATGAGACGAATCTGTCCTATTATCAAATAGATTTATACATTTTCAGCGTTCAGTCTCCTAAAACGCTTTACATATACGAACACACGTGCACAAGCACACATGCACCTGTACTTTAGTTTTAACGAATAAATATAATGTTACTTTCTAATAAAGTACTAAAGATGATTGAAAAAAAACATTAAATTCATGGATAAATTTTTACACAGCCGTTACATCTTAAGAGGTGTGATTATGATTATGGGAGATAATTCATGTTACCTTACTCGCAAAGTTCTGTATTCATTGGCGTGTATTACGTAGGAGCAGATGAAACGATATTTAAGTAAAACAAACATTTTATTTCTCTATTTTATAAAAGAAGTGAATGACAAAAACTCAAATTATAAATAGTTTTATTCGCCTCTAATCCTCTCATTCAGTTGAAAACCTTCTATGACATATTTACCATTATAACATATAATCGTTCAATTTCAAAATTCCATTTTGAATCACTTTTGAACAGTATGTACGTTTACATTGACAAGGAACTACTTTTTAATATTGTTGCAAAAACACACAAAACCAAATACAAACAAACACACTCTAAAATTTCATGACTGACCTATTTAAAAGTACATGCACTTAATTGGATGGATTTAGAGTCAGTTATTGCATATGTTATACATACTCTATCAAATATGTGTATCCAAGCCATGGATCTACACGTCTCTTATACATTCATTTATGCAACACAGATATGGCAACATGTTGTGTAAAGAAATGTACACACTTCCTAAAATAACATAGAAATTCTCGATACATATGACACTAGTAATGTGGTTAACACAGCTAATACGTCAATGAATATATTTAATGTTTGAGTGTGTATATTTGACCTCGACGCAGAGGTCATACTTCGATTACATGATGCATATGGTTTTGTTTTTGTACACGTTTTGCCAAGATAGACCATCAATGCAGGGTCATTGAAATTGTACCATTTCTTGCCCGCGTTGGGGTCGTCATCTTCGACAAAACAATATCCGATAACTTCCCAACTCACCAACCCGCTATTTAAAACTTTCTCAACTGTACAATCACATTTTATTTTGTTTTGTGTTAGGTCTATTTCTTTAAAAGTGCATTCTTCTACCTCTAAAATGAAAGATATATCACGTATATGATTTTGTTGGAGATTTAAACTGACACCTTTTGGAAACCTTTTTAAACGCTCTGTGGTCTATATGTTTGATTGAATTCCACATTAGTCTAACATCTGTAAGATGCTTTAGTCCACTGAAGAAGTGTTTATCCAACTTCACTATCTTGTTATCCGTTGCATCTAGAGAGTACAGCGATTTTAGTCGTTTTAACAAGTGCAGCGGCAATTTTGTTAAGTTGAGTGTGCGTAAAAAGAGAACTTCAAGGGAATCTTCTAATCCATGAAATATTCCTTCATCTTCAAACGTAAGCTTTGGGTTATCATCTAAATGAAGTTCTGTAAGTTCATAATCTCCGACAAATGATCCATTTTCTATCATATTCAGGTTTGTCTTTACAAGACTCAGCTTTTTCAGGTTCCGCAAACTAGCTATTGCTTCTGTTGGAACATGTGATAACGGGTTGTGATAAAGGTTTATTTCTTCTATCGAATCCTCCAAATCTCTGAAAGCTTCGGGTTCTATTAAATCCATATCATTAACCCCGACAAGGAGCTTTTTCAATTTCGTCAATCCAGAAAAGGTGTTATTTTTCAATAACATTATTTCATTTGAGTATAATTTCAAACCTTTCAGGTTTTTCAGTTTTAGTAACTCCTTTGGAAATTCAGGAAGAAAATTATGAGAGAGGTCTAACTGTTCTAAATCTTCTATACCGTTGAACGTTCCTTCTTCTAATTTTGACATTTGTAACGCCTGAAGGGTAAGAACAGATAGAGACGATAGGTTGAGATTTTCAAATAGACCAGATGGAAACACTTTGAATTTGTTTGTCAGTAAGTTGTATCCAAGATCAAGAATTTTTAATTCATGGAGACCTTTAAGAAATGTTAATCCATCATCTAGTTTTATTTTAGCACTATCTATATCAAGTCTCTGTAAGTTATCACGAAGTCCAACAAAGGCATTGGATGCTATTTTCTTTATTGGATTTTTACGTAAAACAACGTCTGTAACGTTAAGATTTTCAAATGTCTTTTCATTTATTGCTGTTATATTATTATTATTCAAAAGTAATCGATGGAACGGCTTGTTTCGTAAGGACGACAAATCTGGAATATGTTTTAATCCTCGAAATGAGCAATTAACAAACGTTAATTCCGTCCATTCGTTGTCCCACCAATCAGTGTTCATTCCACACGTACAATGTGACGTCATTTCCGGACATACGAATTCCGAAGAAACGATTGTTACAGAACTAATCCAAATGATGGCGCTTAATGGAAACATAATTTTCGTCTGCTTCAAGTTGGCTCTGAAAACATAAATCGTAAGTTATAAAAAAGTCTAAGTTATGGAAAAAGAAATAACAAAGTCTGTAGAACGGTCCCAGCTCTCCCGAACTGGTTCGTTAAATAGCAATTCTGGGAAAGCAACATTTGAGCCCGTTGATTGGTCAGTTACTTCAGGGAAAGTTTGAATGACGTTAGAGTTTAATAAGCGTTCAATTGCTAGGAATTATTGGACATGCTTATAATTTAATTTCCTGTCTTTTCACTGGGGGTTAATATACTTGATTTTGGAGATATCAGGTATTGGGATTACTGATAAAATACAGCAAATATATTACTATCTAACAAGAACATATTACACTTTTATATGGGGATGTGAATATACTAAAAACAATACATATTAAATCCATGACTACATTTGGCAAGTTCTTCATTGCAAGGTATAGCTAAAGCGGCCACTTGCCGTTTCGAATGCAAGCACTTATAATTTAGAACTTATATCTCTCTTACATGTTTCAGTAATACAAAGTCTATAAACTATACAATAAACAAAAATGGACTAAATTAAACGTTTCCGCATATAAACATGTACTCGATATGCGAAAGCATGCAAGATATTACTACACGTGCTTTGCCTGAATCGAACATAACTGATACACTTTCTCACTGTCGTTGTACTAACATTTCTAAGATTACGAAGAGTGACATCGTTATGACTGAAGGCGGAACAACATATTTGAGTACAGCCGTTTCTCGAACAGCAAAATCACGCTAGATTTTATCAACTTATTCATTCATCTGTTCTATGTCAGCTGACCAAAAACGAGATGTCGTTAATGATATGTTGTGGTCCATATTCCATATTCTCTAGTACTTTTTTTTTAAAAAAATTATGATAAACAACAGGGTCCACAAAACTGTTCCATATTTTAGTAACAAGTTTGCACGACCGTATCAAACAGTGCATCAACAAGAAATCTTAAATAAATATTGGTGCCAATAAAAATCAAATTATTTTTTGTTTAATTATAACAGCAAACTATTACCGTGTTAAAATGTAACTTACGTTTATTCTATTGATCATAATTAATTTGATAAAAATCGGATATTTTTAAATATAAAAAAAACTGTTTGCACATCAAACAGGTTCTTTAATTGTGTTTTTTACACAAGTATAAACGTTGTATCAATGGTCACTGGCCATTACTTCATGGCCATGTCACTGCGTGTTATTTGGCAATAATACTACAATAATGTTTATCAAATACCAGATAATTGAAAGAACGTTTTTATTTTTTAACTTTTACATTTCGTTTATTAAAACTGACTTGTCATTTTTTTTCAAATTACCTCTTCCCAACGCTCTACATAGACTCTAACATTCACAATTTATACTCCTCATATAATAACGTCAGTCTAAAATCAGGATATTACCAGAATCCAAACACAACACCCCAATATATTTTGCGATATGTATCCGAACCATAGCGTAAGAGCTGATGTAGGCCCATAATATATGATCTAATACTGACACACATTAAGATATTATCACATAATATTCATAAAAACAGTTCAGTGAAAGGATAACATTTACCAAATGGGCCCGGATTAGTTTGTTGATATCAAAGGCATAACTATATGTAATATACTACAACAGATCTCGGTTTAACTGATATTGAAAGGATAGTATTTATAATCAAATCAGGATACTTTACAAGCATCAATTTAAAAATTTAATATGCGAATTTTGTTATATTTTCGGTTAATTACGTATTTCTGACAGATAATTGACCAAAATATGTTGTCATTTTGTAAAACAATAATGTATCTAAATCTACCCAATTTAATTAGTTGAATTGACTTTTTTAACACCTTTGTTTTCTATGTTATTACACAGCATGTCACGTGTACACTTATAGATAGTGTATGATGTGAAATAACGTAGATAAGTGTTTTATTTATTATGAATTATTTTACGAATTTTGGGAATTAAAAGAAATCTGTCTAAAAATCGGAATAACCTGGTGTAGGTTTATAAATATATATATTATCCGAAGTTAGTTGAATACCTGACAAATACCAAACCGATACTATTGTACAAATACATGTGATTGTAGTTTTGTTTATGCTTCTATACTATCCAACCAACGTCAATCTGATTTACTTGAACCGTTATTAAAGATACATGTACATCACCCTTAACTTTCTGTTTATTAAATCACAAAAAGAAAAGTCGCAATCAATGATAATAGTTGATTCCGTCCCTGTAGTTTATCTTATTTATGAGAAATTCGTTAATTCACAGGTCGGCATTTTCCGTATTATTCACCAAGGTGCTAGCTGAACCTGGTACTCGCCAATGAGTGACTTTAATGCGGGTCGCGACTTAGTATTTGGTCAACACAATTAAAGAATGTTACACTACAGAGACAACATACAATATAAGTTATTGAACAGAATATCCATAATATGTATATGATGTTTGATATAAATGTGCCGTTTTACTGCTGAGATCGAGAAAGTATCCGCGATACAGGTTTAACGATTCTAAGATATACACGTTACTATACAAGTTATTTATTTTTATTATATTTCCTGTGAGTTATCATAAGATATTACGGATAGAAAAACAAACACACACACACAAAACAGGTGAATATAAAAAGCTATATATATATATAAAAAAGAATAATATCATCAACTTATAGTATAAGTAACACCAGGTATTTTTTCACTCCAGAATCAATTTGGCGAAATTTTATATTATATGCTACTTATATTTGTAGTACATGGGAACCAATAAAATATTCAGAAAACATTTAATAAAGCGTTCATTAAAATAATGCAATATGCATGTAAGCAAGAAAAAAATATATGACAAGAAAGTATTCAAAGAATACACTTAAACATAGAGGATCGTACATGAATGCTTGTTTATTATTGAATTTATTAAATGCACTGCCGCGCATTATACCATTTTCCCAATCGTGTAAGATAAATTCAATAATAAATTAGCACGAATGTAAGATTCGTTTTATCACATAACTCAGCAGTGAACCTCGCTCATAACCCGGCGTCACATCAAAAAGCGAAATAATGACTAACACAATATAAAATATAATTAGTCTTACTGTGCCCAGTAGACGACAATGATTCCCTGTCTAATGTTGACAGTTGTCACGAAAACAACAACTATAAATGCATAGCCACATTTACTGATGCCAGCGACTCCATCAAGGAGTGGATGAAAACAAATTCTAAATCCATATCATATCAATAATAAAAGAAAAGACATGAATCCTATCCATAGGTTTTAATATTTTATGCAAAACAAACACCCACTTTTCAATTGAAGTTTACTTTTCGGTAATCGGCCACTTTACCATTAAACTAGTTTATACTTCTATAATACCCGTACACTATTATATCCATTACACTACAAACGATAGTAATACACACTTGATACTTAAAGTAGCAGAACACCTTCTTATTTTTTTCACCAGACACTAACGACTACTACAGTACGGAGTTTACTTACTTTTATACCTTTCCTGACTAGTGTTTTATAATATTTTCTCTGGTTTCTGTCTGGTTTAACAGTTTAAACATTTCATTTTCGAATGATTTATTGTTTTTTTGACAAAGGATTTCTCAAGTCTTGTTGTTATATGGGACTGATCTATTTTGTTATACCCCCTAAGATACTTATGTCCACCGCACAAGCACCTGTCCAATATGTCGTCAAACCCTTGACCGTGGATGACCCCTGATGCACACCTTGTTAACAATTTGAATGGTGAAACCTGGTGTAAGTATTTGGGCGTAAGCGGGCATGACCTTACAGATAAGATGCCTTTTCGCAGTAGTGTACCTCTCAAACGGGACGGAATTAACGCTGATCTAGCAAACATAATTAAACAAACACCTATGTGTAATGAGGTGGTGTCGATTGATCATTTGATTTAAAGCAAGATCTAATTATGGTAACAGTTTATATAAAACCGATGAGTAACGGTACTGCTTAAGTAAAACAGGGAACGGTTTGTAGCGAACATGTTTTGTTACACTGTGTCCATAATAATCATGTATGTTTAATACGTTACGCCTACAATATTAACATTTTTTTTATTATGCTATACCTATAATATTTATACATATTTTATTATGATATGCCTGAAATATTCACATAAGTTTTTACCCACAATGCGTTAAATATTATATATGTTTTATTATACTATGATTACACTATTTACATATGGCTTATCCTGCCATATCTACACTATTTACATATGTATTATTACACAATGTTTAAAATATTGATATATGTTTCATTACAATATGCCTTCAATATTTACATGTTTTATTACAATATGCCTTCAATATTTACACGTTTCATTACAATATGCCTTCAATATTTACATGTTTTATTACAATATGCCTTCAATATTTACATGTTTCATTACAATATGCCTTCAATGTTTATGTATTGTTTAATACACTTTAACTACAATACTTATACATGTGTTATCTCACTTTGCCTACATTAATTACCTTTTCCTTGCGCGTGCACGTTTGACCCTTCGCTAATTTGTTTACGATTTAAAGTACATATACGATTCTACTAGATTTAATATTATGAATCAAACACACAGATGATGTCATAAAATATATTATCGGGCAATGTATTTCTTATTGAAATGAATATTGTGTTGTAATTTGATCAACGTTCTTTAACATTGAAATATACAGTTATTTCATGTATGTTTTGGAAACGGTCTAAACTATTTTACCAAGATTTCTAGAATAACTTTCGAACTTTTGTCCGAGGCCGATAAGTCGAGGGCAACAGTTCGAAATTTCTCTCCAAATACCGATACGTAATCATACCGATGCATTTTAATATTTTTCTGTGTAAACACCATTTCAATGACTTTAAGTCACTGACACTGTCACTGTCATTTTACAACAAAATACTAAATCAACAATGGCCACAACAGAACAGTTCGTCCAGGGGCGTAAGGGGGTGAAACTGTTACCCGCATAGTGAAAGTCCGAAATGACGAATTACTCGTACTAGTTATATAGAGAATAGTGTAATAACAAGTATTAATTGGCCAAATTCTAACTTATTGAATGACAGGTGGACACTACTTATCTCACACAGAAAGGTTCGATCAAACATCCAAACGTATTTATAATATACTTATTAAATTGCAGGTGGGCACTACTTATCTCACACAGAAAGGGCCGATCAAACATCCAAACTAAGTCTTATTTATATTATACTTCCAGACATTGTTAACCAAGGTTTGACATAGCTAAAGACCTTCTCGACCTTATAGTGACAATTAAGACGTTTCAAATTTCTTTGTTGCGATTTGTGAATTACTGAATAACGAGGAATAGAAGTGTCCCTCCATCTGTGTAGAAGCGTGGGAAATGGATGTGGATAAAAGGTCAGTTTGTGCCACTTCGGTTTAACTAAATTTGGATCAACATTTAAATTAAATCTATTTTTCATTTATTACGGAAGAAGCAATGGATGACACTTGATGGAGCGAATGATGCGTAACTTAGTTGCATTTTGTTAGATTGGAGTAAGCGAGTTCATAATTGCGATATTGTAAGGGATTTATATGTATGTATTAATACTACGTCCTTGGCTATAGGAATGACATCTAACATCATTTTAATACATTACGGGCTTTATATGACTCCAAGTTTTATTATAAATAAATTAAAAAAGAGAAGACAAACCACATGTAAAAGTGTTTATGCTGAACATACAGCTTCATCAGGTTCAAAATAATTTTATGTAATAATAAACGTCATAAATTGATGACGTCATGAAGAGTAAAATGGCACGGAAGAAGAACCGTGTCTCTGCAATTCACTTGCAAACTTTTGGCCTGGAGTGGAAGACTCGAAGAACAATGGTGTCTCTGCAATAAACTTGTAAACTTTTGGCGTAGAGCGGAAGACTCCAAAAACAACTAAATGGCAAATTTTCTTTAAAACCTCTGTCATCTGATTCCATGTACGACCTTAGGTGGACATTTTTAATTGCTATTTATAATATTTTAGCGATCGTGAATGTAAGGCACTGTCTCAAGACAATTTTCTCTTCTTATTCATTCTTAGTTATTCATCCAAATGTCACATAATTTGTAACGTGTTAAAACTGCTTTAAAACATTCAAAATATTTACATGCAATATTTCACAATATCCTTATCCCTATGCCCATACTTGTTTTCAAATAATATACGGTTACTTGAGTCTGTTATCCGATATATTACGTGTGCTATAATAAACATTTCGTATAGTAAATATGTTATATAATTTCATTAATTTTTCATACCACCTGGGCCATCTCAAATCTAAAAAAGTCAAGTACATTCGGTTTCAATTTACCTGCCAAAACACTTTTGGACAGCAAAACTTAATAAAAGTAACATTTTTAAATATCATACTACCTTCAACACTGGCCCGCAAATGAACGAATATATCAAGTTCACAGCTACAATTCAACTATAATTATATTAAATGGCTAAATGGCAACCGTTTGATAGTGAGTAATGGGTAATTTAAAGTGTCTCGTACAATTGTTGTTATATAAGACACGAATGCAACGTTAGAATATGCAAACAATTTATCTTTCTATTGTTATCACCGGACTCGTGGTCGTAAGGAAGACTGATATACGATTTCCTTGCGTGATGGATGCGGAAATATATAAAGACACAATGGAGCGTCTAACTAATCATAAATAATGTCGTTAAAGGAGTTTAAACGCCTTTAATAGAAGTCGTCACAAAAAGTACCGACTGGAGATTGTATGTTTCATAGATATAGTTTTTCATAATGTCAAACCGATAAAATGGGTGCAAACAAATGCAGATAAACGAGGGATACAAACTACGCATTTTATGACGCATTTGACAAAATAGAATAGAAAGACACGCAATGTACCATGGAGTTTACACAGGTGATAATTACTGTTTGAAGTGTGGTCTACAAATTCGTTGGCATGCGTTTATTATAAATGAGAACAAATGAGAAAAAAAAGAATTTGTCACAAACTTCAGAAAAATGGTATATCTATCATTTATTTTTCAAGTCCTCTCATTAAGAAATGAGGGAAAGAAACATTCTATTATTACACTCTGTATATGGATAACGTTACCATTTACTTATTCAAAATAATAGTTGCAATAGGGCTACATGCATGGACCTTTTTTTTATCTTCTTGTACTTTCGTTTTCGTTTCGACAAGATGCATATTGTATTGTATTGTATTGTATTGTATTGTATTGTATTGTATTGTATTGTATTGTATTGTATTGTATTGTATTGTATTGTATTGTATTGTATTGTATTGTATTGTATTGTATTGTATTGTATTGTATTGTATTGTATTGTATTGTATTGTATTGTATTGTATTGTATTGTAATTGTATTGTATTGTATTGTATTGTATTGTGATTATTATTGCACTCTTTAATGGGCTGAAATAAAGTATTGATCCTTAAAGGATCATTAAAGGTTGTCTGTGGTGTTTGTTGCAGCTGTGTGTTGCATGTACATTCGTTAACTTTATCTCCAAATATCGCAATGACCTCAATATCACCTTGCTTTACTTTCGATTTCGTTTCAACAAGGTACGTGTTATTCCAGACTTGTCTATATAAATGTAATTAAAGACGTATATCATAAGCATGTTTCGCTATATATTGAGATATCGGTTAGGATCAGCTTGTACGTTTTGTCTGTGACGATATCTTATTATATAGTGTGTATTTAACGTTTGATAATCCCGTGTGCAAGATATAATATTCTTGTTCTGAACAGGAAAACATATCCAAACATGTTTACATTTTATAAAATGACATATTGATATTCATGATGATAGGGCTGTCATAATGAGAACATTGAATTGATTTGAACTGAATATAAAGTTGTCATATGTATGTACATATACCGATTGTGATTTTTTTTAAATATGCTTATGTATAATTGTTCATTTCTGTAGATATGTTGGCTTGTATTTGTTCATTTGTTTCATTATATTCCTGAAAGGAAATGAAATTCTCAATTCCAATTCAACGTCAGTTAGATGTTCCGGGCTGTCAAAAATTCGCTCGATACTTTACGTACAAACACCGAGTTTATACGGAAAGCATCGAGCGATGAATCGGTAGTGATGTAATCAATGTCTGATATCCATTACGAGTACACAAATTCAAATTATTCTTTTTTTTCAATGAATTTAACAAATTAAAACTTGGTAAAAAAATAAGACAAAATAAAGTATAAGCAACATATGCACCTCTCTGATCTTACTGTTGAAATAAGCATGGCTGACTTTTATGATTTATCTCTATATCACGTGGAAAGATCCCGATATGTCCGAGCACGGTGCGTTCCAACATATCAGCCGGACAAAAATGGCTGCACAGCCGGAAACATATAATATGTAAGTATTTTACGCGTATTAAATATATGTATGCTGTTAGAATAATGTAGTGCTGGACAACCTATCAGATTTGATTTGTATTCATATCTAAGTTTGTTGTACAATCTAAAATATGTTGGGTACATACTTCTAACAGATGTTATACAATTGTGGTCCTATTTCTTTATCATACATATATAAATGTTTTAATGCGTGTTTAATATCAATTTTGATATTTAAATAGATTGCACTAGGATACGTTCTTGACAGAATGTCGAATTCATTATTTATTTAAAACTGAACCTACAGCGGAATCCAGCTGTTTTCCGATGCCGTGTCATTTTGCTGACTTAATAATTATCAAATTTCTACAATTGCATGATGGCCATTTAGTGACAAGACATAGCTTTACTGATGGATGCACATCGTGTAACTTGACGAGATATATACTCGTTTCATGTCTGTCAATTTCACCTGTTCAAGAAAAAAAATAAAGTTTGATATTTTTGGTATATGTATCATTACCATAATCTATACTAGAATTACGTTTACTAAATAAAATATATATATATCTTTCCAAGGTATAAGTTAAGTTTAAATTTATCTGTTTAACTTCGATTGAGAAACAAGTTATGTCTTCTTATACAAGTCGTGCTCGAAGTCTTCCTGGGTACAACCAGTATTAAGCATTTGCGGAAAAGGGTGTCTTGCTTAAGGATACCACACATACCCGCGGGGCAGGATTTAACCCCCGACCCTCTGATCCTGAATTCGATACTCTATCACTTGACTACGCGCTTCTTTAAGTTACATTACCTATATGGCACCCGATGCAATGTCTTGTTTGTGGTGATATTGCTAGAATAATGAGGTAACTATGCCAATATATCGTCAATAGAAAGTACGTTAATGTCTGATTCACCGAAATATAACAATAATATCACTGGTACTAAGTTTTAAACGTTGTATTAATAAGAATAAAAGGAAACGGGTTTGATTTACATTTCATATCATTAAGAAAACATGTATTATTTTTTACTGATAAAGATATGTTTTATTTTTCTATAAAATAAATGATTAAAAGATGATATGTAGAACTTAACAAGTATCTGCTGTGTTATTTGAGTGACATTTTGTTTGAAGTGTTGTAGTTTTGCTTTATGTAATCTTTGACTAAATAAAATATATTTAAATTATTTTTTCAAAAAAAAAAATATATCCCCTTTTCCCCTTATAGAGCATCATTAACTATCACATGCGCTTTGGCTATTGGCATTTATGATTTTTTGAACATAGAACTAATTGATTACAACAAAATCGTATTCGTCGGGTTTTATGCTAAAGAAATTGTCGCGATAATATGTCTTTACAGTGTTAATCACTAAAATGATCATACGCGACAGGGACTACTTTTTATTCCTTAAATTTCATGTTTTCATGTATTTTATAAAATTATAATCCAGCAGAAACGAACAATCAAACAATGAAAATATATTGTTGACAAAGTATGTCATTATTTAAAATTGTTGCGTAAAATAAACCAAACGCTGCATAACTATCAATCAAATTATGACGGCGTATGACTATTCATTAAATGCAGGTTATCAGTACTTTCGATTACTGATTTAAGATATTATTGTTTTTACAAATTTACTGCGCTCTATGAGTCCCATCACTTTCCAGCCAAAATTACTTAGCCTATATAACAAACTCAAATTAAAAAGAAAAAACTAATACTATGTTTGCGTGACTGCATTTTAAAAACATAATACATTTCTTTGTCAGGGTATTTTATAGTACACGACTGAAAATGCTTAAAACTATTTTTAGAACAAATTTTCAATCAAATGATTTTTATATTTAGACAGTTTCAAATAAATGATTTATTAACTTGACTTTTATATCGCAAAGCAATTCACCAATTACGGTGTCAATTGCATAACAGTATCATATACAACTATTCCAAATAAATAAAATTAATTTGCTTTAATACACACATGGGAATAACTCCCCTTATTTACTTTCGCTCTAACTCTGAATAGTTGGAAATTCTCACATTCATTAGCCATGCCTTTTCATGGATGGGTATACAATTTCACAATGTAACCTTACATTACTGAATGAAAGTATAATCCATCACAATTGTCACAGGAGAGTTATATCATAGTGAAAGTTTGTGGTGTCTTTCCATAATAATACCATCCAATATCGGATTTGTTTAACCTGTCTGTCGATCCCTTTTAGTGGTCGACATATGTCTCTATTTGGCAATCAGGCATTACTTTAAATTACATGTGTGAGATTTAGTTTTCATTATATTTGACTACATGTATCACAAAATGCATGCTTACTTGTGCAATACCACATGAATTGTGCACGTAACAGAACATTCTTAAGTTAATACAACTTGAATATATACAGTTCATCGTTATCTAAATAAACAGTACAATTTATGCACGCAACAATACGCATTTGAACATAAAAAATGATATACGTCAACACATTTTCAAATAAATTGACATATACTTATTGAATATAGTATTGTATATTTTGTGGAGTAGTATAACACTATCGATTATGATGAAAACGTATTGAAAGCTGTCAATCTATTTATTACATTTGACATTGCACACTTGTATACTATAAGACCCGGATATTTACAATTACATACCGCAAGTATATATGCAGTGACATTTAATCCAATTTAGCATATCTTAATTAAAAAGGTTTTCAAATTTGACATTTATAAATGGTTATTTCATCATTTGAAACAATGGGATTTCAAAATTTCATTTCACTGAACAATGTCAGAAATTCATAAAACACATGAAATAAAGTATGTATAGCAAGGTAGCACCTTTGTTGGACGTGAATTTAACAAGTTTATAGTCATGGTACCATATGTAAGTAAATAAGAATGTAAGTAACTACATTTTTTTATTTATAAGTTGACTGAATTGACGAAGTCAATATAGCTTGATGCCTTCTTTAAAAAAGTATATCATATTATAAAGTTCATCTTATTACCTAAAGTATTTTCATGATCAATATAAAAAATGTATGCTTTACACAAAAAAAAACTGGCTAATATGTTGTAATCAATAAACGCTAGTTGTTATTTTCATTAATGACAATTTATTTAAATTCTACTTTCGTATTTTACCTAAGGAATTTGTTTGAGAGTATGTTTAAATAAACGTTGTTTTTTTTTTAATTTCAATGTGATTTTTAAATGATATCGTTTTATAATACATACGTCATTGATACTTAGTAAGTTTACATAAAACAGACAAACACTTTCACATAAAATAAATGAGTACCTTAATTGTTGTAAAATCCCAAGAATCTAAATTTCTCAATTATACACATTTAAGCAAATAAACATGTTTTCTTCAGTCTTGTATTGCTGACAGTACATGTAGTAATAATGAAACTATATCGTGGGGTAACCATTCAAATAATCCGATGTGTGAATCATGCGCAAGTATGCCAGAAAAAAGAAAGAAAACCAATGGTGCAATCTGATTTCGAGTTATTACTAGACTTACCGAAACAAAGCAATATCTATTTTAATCATTGCATGTTTGTAAATGTTACGTGAATCATTGCAAGAACAAGATGGTATCTTATAAGTCTTGCGGGAGTAAGTTGTAGTATCTTTTGTATAAAAGTATCATATATTGTAAAAAATAAAACCATGTCTCTCATTCTAAAATAAAAAATTCAATAACAAGGGCGACATGTCTAGTCATAATGCATATGATTATTCAATCGATATCATTCATAAAACCGTTTCCAAAAGATATGAACATTCGTTAAAGCTGATAAGGCAGTGTGCCAAAAAATGTCCAAATAGATAGAGAAACGTTTAATGTTAGCAAAAACCCAAACCAGCACGCTTGAAAGAATAAAAAAGTAGACAAGCGGATTTTTTTTAATAATGTTTCATCGGTTAGAAACACACATATATATGTGCTGTATTTAAATCGGTTAAAACAATATATTTTCATATCTGCTCTATCGCGTAATATACACATATATGAAATTTCAATTCAAAAACGTTTATGATATAAAAATAATTGAGAAATGGTAGATATTAAAATGCTTCGAATTTCACGCGATTAATATTTCTTTGATAAACTTTAAAAACAAAAACGTGTCTGATATTTTACATGTCCGGACTATTCACAACTGATAACAACGTTGTAAACTAACTTCATGAAATTTCGATCATTGCATGTTTGACATATTTCCACTCAATTAGCAATACAGATGGTATCAGAGAAGTATGTGCAGTGTACAGTTGTTATGAATTAGGGTAATGTTTTTTTTAAAAATTAAGGCTGTGTTTGGTGTAGGGAGTATTTTAGATACTGTCAGATAAAAGGTTCTTTTGTAACCACAGAACGCAACTAAAACAAAAGCATATATGTCCAACTGGTTACGAGGCATTTAAAAGACACTCTGCGTGGAGTGCGCGACCCATTGGTAAAGCATCGAACCCAGTATTGAAGTGTTGTATGTTCTATCCTCTCCCATGGGTATGTGTGATGTCCTTGAGCAAGATGTTTTTTTTCCGCATATGCTATTACTTGTTTTACCCAAGAAGACTTAAAGCGTGACTCGTATAAGTTGTGATAATCGAATTGAAATAAATGAGTTTAAACTGAAGGACATTACGATGTATGTAGTAGATACTAGATAAAAATATATGAAAGAGAAAACGAATTCTGACTTCAATATCGAGCTCACTATCAACATATTCATTTCCTTGTGTGTTAAGTTTAAGTAAAATAGACACATTTTTTTTTATATATTTTTTTAGAAATATTTAACCTTTATTGCCATAAGGTCAGTACTATGGTTGACTCGATGGCTTCTCAGAAGACAGACACTCATTATATGTACTACCTTGGAAACGAACTGGGGACATATTCAAACATGTTCTGAGCTTACTTCGTATTCCAAATGATATAAACTGGTATACGTACATTAGTATTAAACAACAGAAAAAAATTATTTTAATGTAGTTGTATTTTGTTGATGAAACTTTGTGTAGGGTAAATTACCTTGCGGTGTTTCACTACCTTTAATGATTTCCGCAAGTGTTATACTGGGTTTAATTGTTTGTGTTCTTCATGCATCAATGCAATAAGTCACATATACACTTCTACGTATAGTTGATGTACATCTTTATCTTTTCTATGGTCTCGTTTAACCTTGAGAGAATTTTTCATGTTTATTACTGATGAACGAGTATAATGTCATGAATATACAATCTGTCATTGATATTGGTATATTTATGACAATTATAATAAATATTTTAATGTTTGCCAAAAAAAAACACAGCAATGTAGTGCGCAGTTTGGCGGCCATAAACATTCGCCCAATTGCTTGGCTCCGTTTTGCGTTTACTTCTCATTCCTAGGTCATTGAGACCAATAGAGAATACTGAACGATAAAGTCGGTGATAACGGCGTATTTCATTATCATTGATGAATACACTCATTGAAACTGCTAATTTCTTTCCTTGGTTGCGTTTTGTGGTTCAATGAATCTTCCTTGCATGATCATTTGTATCTCAACTCAGTTATGTATTTTCAAATTCCATCATTTTATAAGCAAAATGAAAACGCAATATTTGACAGGTGCTATGCAGAACTCGTTAATATTACATAACTTTTATTACTGGCGTTTTATAGTTTTCCTTGGTATCTGTTTAATGCTTTTAGAAAGTAATGCACTATTTTATAGATATATTTAAGTCCCATATCCCATAATTTCATAAGAACATAGCAATTAACTTAACAACCATCGGATCCCCTAAAACCATTTGTAACCCTTTTTTTATCAGCAGATGATTCGTTACGCACTTTAGATACTCCTTGCGTTGAAATAATCATGATGGTCGTAAACAGCCTAGGAATACCACAGGCAGTTAAGACGATGCCACAAATATACAACTTCTTATGTTAATACCAGTTTAATAACATGGTAATGTGCTACTCCCTTTTTTATCATATATTTGTATTATATTTGTTGATTTTCATTAGGCCCTACTTTTACTTGTACCTTGTTTTGTTACACTACTGACGTTTACAAATGAAATGGCCCCTGTTGCCACTTTTTCGGAATATTTTGCCCTATTGGTGCAAAAAAGGAACCAAGTGCCTTCTTATTTCATATACACTTGGTACTTTTTTGCACCAATGAGACGATTTATAAAAAGTAGAATTTCGATGGCCCGAAACCGAAATAGGAATTCAGCTGGGAAAAGAAAAGTGGTACAAGCTATATGTGATGTTCAAGCCGACCGTGTTCGAGCCAACGAAGTATACTATGTACGAGTATAATAATGATGTACCTGTTATACAAGTGCTATATTTTGATTGTTTGTGCTGTTGTGTTGTGTGTATGCTTTGAATGCTTTATCCTCTGTTCAACGTATAAAAATTATGTTTATATTTATTGCCAGTTTTAGACTATCTGCACATAAACTTATGACAGAGACAGGATGACATTTAGGCATGCCATATAAACAAATATTGTATTGTGTCCACATCATATAATCAGAATACCACTTTGTTCTTATTTGTACTAATTATCTTTCTCGTTAACAGATATCCATACCTAAAAGTTTTGTATTCTACCAAAATGGAATAAATTTAATATACTCATGTCCCCAAAAAGCCCATATGTATTAGAAATCTTGCAATGTATTTGTATTATGCTACGAACGAGCGTGGAACATTTGATTGATTTGTTATATTCACTATTTGTTTATATCTCTTAAATAGTATCTGCATGTATACTATGATTAATGTGTAAATTCTCTTTATCACAAATTATGTTTCAATTGTATTTTCATGTAGAGTGTGTAAACATGACATTGTAAACACTGTGCTTGCTGTGTATTTGTATTTTTATGTATAGTGTGTATGAAAGACATTGTAAAGACTGTGCTTGCTGTGTATTTGTATTTTCACGTTTAGTGTGTATAAATGACATTGTAAACAATGTTCTTGCTATGTATTTGTATTTTCATGTAGAGTGTGTATAAATGACATTGTAAACAATGTTCTTGCTATGTATTTGTATTTTCATGTAGAGTGTGTATGAATGACATTGTAAACACTGTACTTGCTATGTATTTGTATTTCCATGTAGAGTGTGTATACATGACATTGTTAACACTGTCCTTGCTATGTATTTGTATTTTCATGTAATTGTGTATAAATGACATTGTAAACACTGTACTTGCTATGTATTTGTATTTTCATGTATTTGTGTATAAATGACATTGTAAACACTGTACTTGCTATGTATTTGTATTTTCATGTAATTGTGTATAAATGACATTGTAAACACTGTACTTGCTATGTATTTGTATTTTCATGTTATTGTGTATAAATGACATTGTAAACACTGTACTTGCTATGTATTTGTATTTTCATGTATTTGTGTATAAAATACATTGTAAACACTGTACTTGCTATGTATTTGTATATAACTGTGTATGGACTGGAGACCTTTATCCCGAAATAAACTATTTGTGGGTTTGTGTTAACTACATATGTATGAAATATAATATATACCCTTGACTGGGAAATAAGTTAATGACTGTGAAAATGATTTCACTGTTATTCCAATATTTCGACCCAATGTGAATCTGTCAATGATGAAATATAATTAGCAACCACATCTTGTCGATTAAAATATTCCTGACACAAATGAAAAAAATATTTAGCCTTGATAAAAACCCACTGGATCGAAATATTGGAATAAGAATGTAACTAAACTCATATTATGTATGTATGTATGTATGTATGTATGTATGTATGTATGTATGTATGTATGTATGTATGTATGTATGTATGTATGTATGTATGTATGTATGTATGTATGTATGTATGTATGTATGTATGTATGTATGTATGTATGTATGTATGTATGTATGTATGTATGTATGTATGTATGTATGTATGTATGTATGTATGTATGTATGTATGTATGTATGTATGTATGTATGTATGTATGTATGTATGTATGTATGTATGTATGTATGTATGTATGTATGTATGTATGTATGTATGTTGTATGTATGTATGTATGTATGTATGTATGTATGTATGTATGTATGTATGTATGTATGTATGCTTTTGATGTACGTGAACCCTAGACGGTTTATGTAGTCTTAAACAACCTTATAATTAAATAAAAAAACGCTCGATAACCTTAAAATAAATGTCAACAATTAACGTCAACATGGTTTCTTTTAATTTTAACGTTGGAAGGTCGTGCGTTCTTATTTATTAGTTGAAAAAAAAACATTATCCAATCAAACGTGGGTGGGTGGGTGTACCACTTATTAACATATAACCATACTTTCCAGAGAAATATTAATGCTGCACATTACATAAGGGAATAATCATAAACCCCTTACCGCTAATACTCTCTTTGCCGTTAAATATGTTTTCGGGATCGTTAAAATGGCTCCTTGGGAAGTTTTGATAGACGGGAATGAAAGCTTAATGGCTTTTCAAGTATGTATCCCGCAGATTTAGTATATATACGGTTATTAAGGTTAATGTCTGGATACAACTTATCTTATTAAGAGATCTCTTTGAACGTCACGAGAGTGCTTCAAAAATGCATCGTGGTCACATTATAACGCGTGTATGCCATTTTCGCCTACTCAAAGAATTTAGTAGGTTTTTTGTTCTCACCTGCTATTTTATCTAAGTGTTCCGGTACTGTTTTTGTTTATAAATCAACACAGCAGTTTAAAAACTTCTATATACTTTATGGCAATGGCTACTTCTATTTCAATCATTTCAACAACATAGCATTCAACAATGTGTTGAATCTTAAAGCCCCAACTGCCATATAAAAGCCACAAAATGGCTCTAAGGACGGATAGGTTTTATATAATTCTGTATCTGATTCAATCAAAGAATTTTTTTTTTTGAAGATTTCGCAGACACCAATAGATTAGTTTTGTTATAACTG
The DNA here is from genome assembly GCA_029582155.1 of Panopea generosa. Classification (NCBI taxonomy): domain Eukaryota; kingdom Metazoa; phylum Mollusca; class Bivalvia; order Adapedonta; family Hiatellidae; genus Panopea; species Panopea generosa. The sequence goes on along the minus strand of CM055896.1, from coordinate 17,612,660 downwards.
CCCATACTACTAGTAATTATTATTGTTAAAACATTTAACTGGAAAAACATTCTTTTTCAACTTCCAAAAGTATGAAATACTAGGGATAAGTTTGTGAGTTTATGTACTCTAAACTGTAATCAAATACACATGAATCTGTGTTTATACACTCTCTGCAGGCTTGAAGCAGATATTTTTACGGTCTATTTTAGCGCACTGTACCACAACTGACAGGTAAAAAGAATACATCTGTTTATACATAAGTCACTCCTACATTACTCTCTACCCTGGCAGAAATGGTAAAGTTACTGATGTTCACGTATCTAATTTACTGATGTTCACGTTTTGAATTTACTGATGTTCACGTACCGAATTAACTGATGTTCACTTTTCGAATTTACTGATGTTCAAGTACCGAATTTACTGATATACACTTTTCGAATTTACTGATGTTCACGTACCGAATTTACTAAGGAACACTTTTCGAATTTACTGATGTTCACTTTTCGAATTAACTGATGTACACTTTTCGAATTTACTGATGTTAACGTACCGACTTTACTGATGTTCACGTACCGAATTTACTGATGTTCACTTTTCGAATTTACTGATGTTCACGTACCTGATGTTCACTTTTCGAATTTACTGATGTTCACGCACTGAATTTACTGATGTACACTTTTCGAATTAACTCTATTCACGTACCGAATTTACTGATGTTCACGTACTGATTTTACTGATGTTCACGTACCGAATTTACTGATGTACAATTTTCGAATTTACTGATGTTCACGTACCGACTTTATTGATGTTACTGAATGAATTTTTACACATATTAATATTCGAAACTTCATGCTTATGAAATTCTTAAGATAATTGTAAAAATAGTGCCTTCAAGCTAGTTTTAAAAAAACAGTGTAAAAATATCTTAGAAAATACAAATTCATATTTATCAAGATATGTTCTTACATACCTAAACGGTATATGTTACGTGTTAAGTTAGTTATGACAATGGATGTGTAAACACAGATGCCTTTTAACCACTTGCAAGTATTAAACCCTTTTTAAACAAACTAAATTAATTGTTTTTTATTTCATGTTTACAGCCTGTAGAAATGTTTATATTAGCGAAGTAACAGCTTCATTTTTGTCGCTAATGAACGCATATCCGTGAACATCCATTTTTAGTTCCGGATATATTTTACGATTTAATAGTCAGTGATGTTGCATTTAACATTACGCTTCGTAAATCTCAATAAACCGAGTCTCTTTTTTTCTTTTCTTGTTTTTGTCAATATTTCAACGGGATACTTTCATCCGATACTTTCTTAAAAAACGAAGCTTTTCTGTTTCTGTTACTTTCGTTTTCTTATCAAAATGGAATTTAAAATGTCTTTACATAGGTGTGAGGTAATTGAGTAGTATGATTTCATCTGTACCTCAATCGGATAACTCCCTAGTCTATCCCAGAACCTGATATCATCCGAATCAGGTATATTAACCCCCCAATGAAACCGCAGGGAATTCTATGCCTGTCCTACATTTCATAACATTTGAACGCTTACTAAACTGTGACGTCATACAAACCTTTAGTTGAAAGGAACTGCTCAAATATTGCTTTCCCAACATTGCTATTTAACAGACCCAATCGGGAGGCCTGGGTTCGTTCTACAGACTAGATCACTCGTATACTCGTGGAACGAGTCCAAATTTGTTTTCAATATCAGTTACGTGACCATGATATATTATCTATATGTATGAGGTATAGCGTTGCTCTCGTCTTGCTCATATTTGTGATTTAATGTTTAAATTATAAAGATATGTATGGTCGCTGGTGGGTGCGGAAGTGGTATATTTACTGATATTTCATGTCGAGATAAACATTAAAACCATATGATTGTGTTTTGGCCATAATGACGGAGCTTGGCCAACGTATAGATTTGATACCTCATGTTGGTTAAAGACGACGATGATAGTGTGTCCAGCATGAATGAATGAAATTCATATATATATATATATATATATATATATATATATATATATATATATATATATATAGTTTATATCATATACAGTTATATAGTTTAGCTCGATGACGAAGAAAGCTCAGAGTTGTTTTATGAGAGGCATCGGTTCGATTGTGGGATCGAACCCGCAACCTCTGGCGTGAGCGGTCAGAACTCTATCCACTACGCTACCGCCCCGCTTTTTGTAATTTTTAATTGATGTTACTCGAATTCCATTATATGTATGTTACGTACATTGCAAATTATATTATATCTTAGTACGGTATATAATTCAAACAGAAAAAAAAATAATTTAACATCGCCTGCGGTCATACATTTCTTTTTATCGCTTGCATTTTATCTAAATATGTTTCGATAGCTCGTTAGCGAACATGACATGAAACCCAATAACAGTTTGATTTACTGGGACTGTTATATCATTAAACCTCAAAGAGGAAATTTAATAGCATTGATTACGATTGCAATAAAAATCAACACACAACAAATACGCGTTCTAACACAACTGATACCGAAACCAGTGATTGCATTGTAATGAAACAAATGCATTGAAATGTGTTATTTCAATTTGCTAAACTCATTTACATGTAACATTGCACATCGACGTAGACGGGTGCAGCACATCGGTCGGTATGCCAATTTTCTGAGGAAATGATGAGTTTGCCAGGTGTGAAACGATGGAAGGGAGCTACTGGATAGTATAATTGTACAAAAACGTGTTGAGAGATAAACATTTACAACAATGACTTAGTTAACAACTTTGTGTGTGGCTTTTAAGAACTCATATGTAAATTAAAAAGTACATTCTTTGTAAAAAAATATTTAAACTTTACTAAGTGTAACTTGGTACACGGAGGCTTAACGTCACTTTAGTAAAAGTAACAATTCGGCTATTATGTTAGAATTGGCTTAATATCAATAGAGATATAAGAGTCGATATAACGTTTTTATTAGTATTTTATTTAATGGGTCATAGAATCAAAAGTTAAGGAAGCAATCATTGCAGAATTATACACAATTGACAAACAATCAATAATAGCAATTATAGTGATTGGTGTAGTAGTAGTGGTAGTGGTAGTAGTAGTAGCAGGAGTGGTAGTGGTAGTGATAGTTGTAGTATTAGTATTAATAGTAGTAATAGTAGTAGTGGTAAGGTAGTAGTACAGTAGTAGTAGTAGTAGTAGTAGTAGTAGTAGTAGTAGTAGTAGTAGTAGTAGTAGTAGTAGTAGTAGTAATAGTTGTAGTTGTAGTGGTAGTGGTAGTAGTAGTAGTAGAAGCTATAATTGTAGTTGAAGTGGTGGTAGTAGTAGTAGTAGAAGAAGAAGCAGAAGCAATAAAATAAATGTATTTAAAAGTGATGCTATTAGTACCGATATAAAAGTAACAATATAGGTAGCAGTGTAGGAATAACAACAGCAGCAGCAGCAGCAGCAGCAGCAGCAGCAGGAATAGTTGAGGTCGTGGTGCTTGTAGTAACAACGGCAGTGACTACAGTAGCAGTAATAAAAGACGTAGTCACTGACGAAATGTATTTGTAACTGGAAAAAGCTATATGTAATTTCTATCATTTTCACGTATTTTAAATCATGAAATTTTATTATTTCTCGGAAATTACAGTACAGTATTAGCATAGCTATGTCTTGATCTTTTTTCTAGGGACTGTTATTTTCTTAAAAGCTACCGATGGGAAATGATTCAGTAAATCGTACCCTATAAAGATGAATGTTGTTACATGTTCAAGTAGCAGCAGAAGTTCATTGGGTATCTTACCTGCATGCGGAGCGGTGGTGCAGTGGATATAGAGTTGACCGCTCACATCAGAGGTTGCGGATTTGATTTTCCAGCTCGACCCGATGCCACCCCAAAAAATAAAACAGCACTCAGAACTGGTTTTACCCAGGAAGAGGACTCGAATATAATCTCTGAGCTTAGTCCACAATCAAGTCAAGATGGATTAGTATAAATTAGAAATTGAGTATCTTACCTACTATGAAATATATCATGTTGTATACAACGAAGATTCCGTACTGCCCTTATTCATAGTTCATGTGTGTTCGAGTTGTCAATACTGCAATAAATAAATAAAACTGTGTTATTGTTGCGAAATTATTGCATGGTGATGATACAGCGTCAAACCAAAGTACAGATGGTCGTGCGTTCGATCCCTATCAATGTATGTTATCCACATTTCTCTAGTAAGAACATGGAGGCATCACAATACTGTGTATAATTGTAATTCGGAACTTATAGTCATTAAAATAGCATGTAACAAGACATGTATCATTTTGGATATTCTTTTAAACACAAATCTACATTTTTGATGATTCATTTAATCATTTAACCTGCCCTTAATTTGCACATATACATAAGTTCTCACTGTCAAGAATTCAACAACAGGCATAAAAAAATGAACATAATTATGGCAACCATGAAATTGTACATACATTAACCTGTTTACTTTTATTGAGATCAATAGTAGAAATATTCTTCCTGTCGGTGTTCGTTGCTATTGTTGTTGTTGTTGTATGGTGTTAAGTGTTGTGTTGTTTTCAATAATTTTTCAGTTATATCGCGACGATGTATACTTGAGTCAGTATTCTGAGCGCTGCCACACAGACACATGGTATCCCACCTAGTCACATTATACTGACACTGAGCCGACCAGACCTAGAACTTTTCTCTAAATGCTGATCGCCAAGCGAGGAAGCTTCTAGTACCATTTTTCAAGTCTTTGCTATGACCCGATAGGCGATCGAACCCACGACATTCCGTATGCGAGGCGGACGTTCAGCCCTTAAACCACCACTGCGGTAGTTTGTTTCGGACAAATAGTCATACTCGAGGAAGAATATTTGTATATTTTCTTAATTGTTAAGCGTATTTTTTTCAATCCAGGGATTACAGACGATCTGATAACTTAACCACTCTTTCCTGGAATCCTGGAATATTAACTAGTACTCGAGAAAACATCTCCGCAATTAACTGACAATAACTTCAAAATCAATCATTGGTGAGAGGCGAAGGATAATTAAACACACTGCCATATAACAATCGTCAAGAAGCTTGTGGGCGGGCAGGGATTCGAACTCGCGACATTGGATTGATAATCAGAAACGCTAATGACTGAGCTAACCGGGTCCGGTACTCGAAGCAATATTGGTTAAAACATTTATGAAATATACCTTTTTAATCTTCAGAATTGGTCGTCGCTATATCTACAACTTTATCATAAAGATTTCTTTTACATAATTCGCCTAAGTCATGAACTATTTACTCGAAAAACAACCATTGACCGGAAGCATACTGTAAAGAAGCAACAGGAGTCGAACAGTAAAAAAAAACCTATGAATATTTTTTAATTGCTTCCCAGAAAATATAAACAATTCATTTATAAGTGAATATTTCATATATATTCATGAATTTTACATTGAATGAAGGGAGATTATATATATTAATACTTGTTAATAAAATTTCTCGATGAATTATATTTTATTATTTCATTGTTAAAATATATTGAGATAATGCATGCTATTTTGACCATTTATAGTTGTCCCTAAAAAATAAAATTCATAAAATTCCGTGAAATATCAAACATAACTCAGATAGGAAAATAAACTCTGAACAGTGTTCAATAGATGGAATAAAAATAATAATTCACTTGAAGCAACAATAAATATCTACTAACCTAATTATCCATCAGGTGATAATTCCGTTCTTCATGAATAAATCAATAATGATTTAACGTGAAAACAGTTCAATGTATCAAATATTAATACGAAATAATGTTTCAATTAATACAATCCTTAGTTAATAAATAAATAGCAAGTCAACCGACATTAATACCTGTCAATTCATCAGTCATGTGCTGTCTAATATTTCCTATATTATAAAAGATATTCACACAATGATAAAAATTGTTATGAACATAAAAAAAACACAGGGTATCCACAAATCCACTAAACTCCTTTGCATGGAAGCATAAGTATATATATATACACATCCACGAATTTATAATAGAAGCATACCAAAAAATATATACGTATATATATATCCACGCTAAAAGTCTCAAGTGTCAACGAAGCATCTCATTCATGAATCTATTTCACGTTTATGTCTTATCACGTAACACGAACAGTGCTTTAATGGGCGTACTTCCAAACCGCTTAAATCCGTGCATCGAAGCACGCGTTCTCGCGGTTGGCATCACCTTGAATACTGAAGCCAGCTATTTCGCAGAGTATCAAAGAGGAATTCGGATCAGAGGAAGTAAACATACAAGGCAGAGGATAGATATTGTTTTAAATCAAGATACACTATTAGTGTTTTAAGGATCCATAGCATTCATTTTTCTCTTCTGTAACCATTGTAAATACGCCTTTACGCCTTTTGTTTCACACATTAATGATGTATACTGAACAAAACAGCTAAACAGTCACCTGACATTTTATGTACTTTCTCAAAGCGATTTCCTTTAAATTTGGATTTGAATCAAAAAGAACACTGCTTTGTTAAATAAATACATAATTGTCTGTTATTGTCGTATATAAATTTTGATAACGCTATTTAATATTTTGACGAAGATATTAAAAATACAAATGTGGCAGGTTAGCTGTTCCGTATAGATAACTTAAAAACAATTCTTATTTATAATTGCCCAATAGATTTTGACCAGTTTACAGAGATCGATCTCACCAATATACATTGTAACAATAACGGTAATGACACCTCACATAATTTTACCAAAAAACAATGTGAAGAGTATTTCGCCAATGCCTTTATTTTAAATGAATGTATTGGTTCTTATTTAAAAACTTTAAAAGGTATGATTTAAAACAAAAACAAGTTTAAAACCTCCAATTTATATAAATTCAGTATATGTTGTGACGAAGGTATAAGAAATACAAAAGTAGCGGCTTAGCTGTTTCGTTCAGTATATGTTGTGACGAAGGTATATGAAATACAAAAGTGGCGGGTTAGCTGTTCCGTTCAGTACATGTTGTGACAAAGGTATAGGAAATACAAAAGTGGCAGGTTAGCTGTTCCGTTCAATATTTGTTGTGACGAAGGTATAGGAAATACAAAAGTGGCGGGTTAGCTGTTCCGTTCAATATTTGTTGTGACGAAGATATAGGAAATACAAAAGTGGCAGGTTAGCTGTTCCGTTCAGTACATGTTGTGACGAAGATATAGGAAATACAAAAGTGGCGGGTTAGCTGTTCCGTTCAGTATATGTTGTGACGAAGGTATAGGAAATACAAAAGTGGCAGGTTAGCTGTTCCGTTCAGTATATGTTGTGACGAAGGTATAGTAAATACAAAAGTGGCGGGTTAGCTGTTCCGTTCAGTATATGTTGTGACGAAGGTATAGGAAATACAAAAGTAGCGGGTTAGCTGTTCCGTTCAGTACATGTTGTGACGAAGGTATAGGAAATACAAAAGTGGCGGGTTAGCTGTTCCGTTCAGTATATGTTGTGGCGAAGGTATAAGAAATACAAAAGTGGCGGGTTAGCTGTTCCGTTCAGTATATGTTGTGACGAAGGTATAGGAAATACAAAAGTGGCGGGTTAGCTGTTCCGTTCAGTATATGTTGTGACGAAGGTATAGGAAATACAAAAGTGGCGGGTTAGCTGTTCCGTTCAGTATATGTTGTGACGAAGGTATAAGAAATACAAAAGTGGCGGGTTAGCTGTTCCGTTCAGTATATGTTGTGACGAAGGTATAAGAAATCAAAAGTGGCGGGTTAGCTGTTCCGTTCAGTACATGTTGTGACGAAGGTATAAGAAATACAAAAGTGGCGGGTTAGCTGTTCCGTTCAGTATATGTTGTGACGAAGGTATAAGAAATACAAAAGTGGCGGGTTAGCTGTTCCGTTCAGTATATGTTGTGACGAAGGTATAAGAAATCAAAAGTGGCGGGTTAGCTGTTCCGTTCAGTACATGTTGTGACGAAGGTATAGGAAATACAAAAGTAGCGGGTTAGCTGTTCCGTTCAGTACATGTTGTGACGAAGGTATAGGAAATAGAAAAGTGGCTGGTTAGCTGTTTCGTTCAGTATATGTTGTGACGAAGGTATAGGAAATACAAAAGTGGCGGGTTAGCTGTCCCGTTCAGTATATGTTTGCAAGTTTGTCAGTTACTTATAGAAGGACGATAGTTCCACAAAGATTCATTACGCGGTCTTCCTCCACCACTTAAACTGGATATTCCTTATACAACATACGATGTGTTGAATATTGCGTTAAAACCCATTAAAGCAATCAGCATTTTAAGTCAAACGTATGAAAAAAACGAAATCAACTCGGTGATAATAATTGTTAAGGATTTTATGAGTGTATTTATGATTTTTGTTATTGATATGCCTTTTCTAAAAGCGCTACTCTCGTGTAACATCAACATTTAATAAAAAACGAGTTAAAATATAAATTGCCATATGTGGCATGTCTCTTAATTTACTAGATAAAAATATTTGGTCAGTGCTTATATCAGTTCTAATTACGCAAATAAATATAACTGTAATCGTTGCTAGTCACGACAACGCCCGTGATTTTATGTATAAACGATTGTTATAACGCGCTTGCCAATAGACGGCATGAACATCATATAAGCGTTTCACTATTCATTTCTCAGGTAAATCTATTTAGATATTTTCTATCACTGCAATAATGTAATTAATAATAAGATGATTATTAAACCAAACTTATTAAATTAAATATTATTTAGATTGAAAGAGTTTCATTAACGAAATATTGTTTATTACAAATTCTGATTTTATTTAAAAAAATACATACTTGGTAATTTATATTACTTTCATGTATATGTTCATGAAAAAAAAAAGACGGCAAGAACATTATATAAGCATTTCATTATTTATTTCTCAGGGTCTTACAAAGCGGATAGAATGTTATCTATTTAAAAGATAAAAAAACCAAGAAAGCAGGTCGGTGTGCTTCCCAGTAACCGCACCGATATAACACCGTTACAATGGAAGAGCTACCGTGAATCTTCCTTTAACATCAATGAAAATAACTGCGATATACAACTATATTGTGACATTGGGATAAATTATATACAATTTACTGCTACACTCGTTTCATCGAAAAATATTTTTTCAAAGAATCAACTCTTTATTATTAAGTAAAGTATATTATCGGCATTTATTTTCGTTATAAAAGTGTCATGGTACTGGAACTGGAACTGGAAAAAAAAACGCATCGTTATTAAACACATGTATAACGCGTGGTCTAATGGTAAAACATTTGCATCCGACCCTCCAACACGACTATGTGTGGTGTCATTTAAGCAAAACACTTTATCCATATTTGCTTAGTACTGGTTCTACCGCCCGGGAAGACTTTAAGCGTGATTTGCCAAGTTGTAAATAATTCTTTCAGTATCGAAGTAAAATAAATAAGTTTATTTTTTAACACGTGCTCTGTAGAAACACGTACACTTTATATACAATTTTCAATAATGTTTGTTGTCGCTGAAACTTTATGTGAGATCGTTTCCAGTAACTTGCGGAAGGACGGTGATTTTACTCAGTTTGACTCAGTCTGGGGTCTTCCTCCACCAGTAAAAACTGGATATGCCATATATAACCTGAAAGGTGTTGAAAATGGCGTTAAATCCCATTAAAAAAATTGTCGCTGAAAACTTGTGCACTCGTGTTTATGTAGAGATAGTTTATTAGAATAGTATTTTCGTTCAGATCCATTTTCTTAAAACTTCATTAAATAGAAACTAAGTAAATTAGGGGATTAGTGATGTTAAACCAACCATAGCAATTCATATACAATGTCATTGATACAGAGTTTAGTTTGCAAATGAAGTGTGGTCTTCATTTGATTCTGCAGCACTCGTTATTTATCATTGACCAAATGACATCGCTGCACATCTCTATACAAACAGATAAAATATATTTAAACAAAATTACATAATTTAAAATAGAGTCTCGTCTCATACAGTTTTTTTCCACTTTGCGTACAAATGGATTCTTCTCTTTTTTCCCCCCATCGTATTTATAGTATCATTAATCTCACTGAATAAGACTGCTATCATTTCACTTATTATTTTGTTTTCTATATTTATTAAATGAAATAGACCATGTTCGTTCTTTAAATAGAAAACTAAATTTCCTGACGGAACAAACATTGTTAGCTACATTATAAATATCATTGGAATGTTACAGGAAACTAATTTTCATCATGTAACACGCCGTCATGTAATTTTGCTTCTATCTCAGCATCGGTTTCGGAGAGAATACCAGATTTTTGCATGACAAATAGGAATGGAATGGGCTTCGGAGACAGCTAGGATAGTAAAAGCAAATTAAGTGTTATGCTGAAATGTCGGACACAGCGAGTTTGTAATAATAGGCCATTCGTTTTTTTTTTCGCTTTTATCGTTACAGTCAAACCTATCGTAAGCAGCCAGTCAATGGAAGGAGCAAAAGTGACCTTTTAAGACAGGTTGTTGCTCAATAATACACTGTCAGGTTAATCTGCTCTGAAAGTATAGAAATGGGAAATAGCAAATGTGGCTGCTTAAGACAAGTGGCTGCTTAATATAAGTGACCGCTTACACAGGTTTTACTGTTTATGTTTTATATTTTTTTTAACTTATTAATTTTAGATCCTTTGTGATATTTTTGAGAAATCACGCTCGAAGTCTGCCTGGTTAGAACCAGTACGAAGCATGTAGATAAAGTCACCTGCTCAAGATATAACAACGGCGGAGGGTCTAACAAACGATCCACCTATTAGTTATTTTGCTTTTCAGAAGACTGAATGAAACATTTCGTTATAATTATTATAATATTCATAATAGATCGGCTGAATAAAAATTAAAATAACGTGCATGTACGATAAACATATTACAACTTCTTACGACTTACAAATGGCAGGATAATAGAGGCGACCACTAATGTAACTTTGGCTGTATCCGAATACGATACTAAAAAAAACATGATAAGTGTGCTGTCTGTGCAGACATGTTCAAGACATAGTTTTGACATTTTAAATATTACAACGTATGGTCCTGTTGATATTAAGTGGTCCATATTTATGTGTTTTATGGTGCATAGAAAATTGATATGAAGGGCTAAACCTTTAATTGCAGTGCCGTTTGAGAAATGAATGCCAAGAAAATTGCTTTATGCCTTTTACATAAAATTAAATGTTAATGGAATTACGAATAATATAAACGCACTCTCTCTCACTCTCTCTCTCTCTCTCTCTCTCTCTCTCTCTCTCTCTCTCTCTCTCTCTCTCTCTCTCTTCTCATTCTCTCTCTTTCTCTCTCTCTGCACAAGGTAAGCAGCCAGCTATCCCAAACTTTACCAAATGTACCCACTCTCCCTCTCCCTCTCTCTCTCTCTCTCTCTCTCTCTCTTTCTCTCTCTCTGTCTCTTAAAACAAGGTACAGCAGTCACCTCACACAAAGTTCACCCAATTATCCAACCCCGCTCTGTCTGTCTGTCTGTCTGTCTGTCTGTCTGTCTGTCTGTCTGTCTGTCTGTCTGTCTGTCTGTCTGTCTGTCTGTCTGTCTGTCTGTCTGTCTGTCTGTCTGTCTGTCTGTCTGTTTGTCTGTCTGTCTGTCTCAGACATACACACACGTAAACACACACATATTGAGCTAGTGCGCATCTGATGTACATTTAAAGATAAAATTCATGACGTAGTTATCAATAACGCAAATTAATAACAACACATTTGTATAATTAATATCACATATAATACACACATCTCTGCATCTGTATGGTGATACAATGTTCTATTATTACATTTCATTATTTGATGTATAAAGTAATTATAATAAAAAATAATTGATTTGAGCGTACGTCGTGACATCGCACTTTTACACTCATTACAATAATTACAGCGATAAATTGATAATTGGTTTTATATGAAACATTGATTAATTGGTAACAAAATATTAATGAAATAATAAAACAAAATGAATGCAATAAATAGGCTATGAAAATGTAATTTTATCAAATCATATTGTTTACGCGGGATACTAATTAACCTAAATCAAAATGCCTACTTTAAATTGCGTAGCTTTATCTGGTACCATATGCTTAATGGCAATATATTACGCGAGTATAATCTGGTGCACATTTTTCAAGGAATACATCACTGCTGTCATGACGGTACTCATAAACTACAGAAGGGTTTTACGTGTACATGATACTTATATCTGATATATTCAAGACATATATTTAAATTAAAACCATACTCGGAGATTGCCTGTAATCTGCGCAGTAAATAACAACCAAGAATCGCACAATATATTAACCTAGAGACAGTTGTTGTTGTTGCTGTTGTTGTATGGTGTTTAGCGTCATATCCAACAACTGCCATCATATCAACAGTTGTTCAGTCATATCGAAACGGTGTCTTCTTGAGACAGTATTCTAAATACTGGGAAATCATACCGCAGACACATAGTATGATGTCCCATTCAGTACAGAAACCGAGCCGACTAGACCAAGAAATATCGTCCAAAGTGAGGTAACGTCTAGTATCACACTTTAAGTCTTAGGTATGATCCGGTCGGAAATCGAAACCACGACCTTCTGCATGCGAACCAGACGTTCTATACCACTAAACCACTGCTGCGGTTTGGAATGATGAACTGTTTGGACTAATATACTGTATACATCAATACTCTGAGCTCATTCAAGACTTGTAATTTCCCATGATTCACGAGTAAAATATTACAAAATCTATTCCTATTTAATCATGGAGGATTCTTTCACAACTATCTGACTTGAATAACAATAGCATTATAACTATTCCAATTAATCCCCCATCTAGCCACCAGACTGTAATTCCGGCGATTCCATCAACATCGTAATACCGTCTCTAATTGACCGTGCTACTGCTTGCACACGACGCAATAAATTACACAATATTTCCATTAATTTAATATCAGACGCTCGTATGACCAATATTTAATAAACGATACCGCAAAGTACGTCAATAAATCTCAATTCACATCGTGTAACATTATTTATTCAAATGTCAATATATTTACGAAGAAAACATATTGCCACTTGTCCTTTTAAACCGCCATACTAATTAACTCAGTATCTAATCATGCCGTAAACAATAACTGTTTGGCGCCTATGGGTTTTATTACTTTTCGTTTCACTATAAATTACTATGTCATTGAAAAAGTAGTTTATTTAACTGAAATGTAAAGTGGTATATAACCTCAACATGGAGCCATTTTTTCTAATTTAAGTTTGTTATTTGTAATGGGAAAAACATATGAATTTCTATGTAAACATGTACATATTGGTGTTATTCGTGTCATATTTGTCATAATGACACGTGTCATATTTGTCAAAATGACACTGTTAAACACTTGACATAATTATGGCTATTTTTTTTTGCTTCTAATTTTAGTTATGTTTTTTTTTAAGGTCATTCAATATCAACAAAAGTAATGACGCTTAGTTAATTCAATGCACGAATACTTATTTTATCGTTTTTTTTAAGTTTTATTAAGGTTTTTATTATTAATGTGGTTTGAACATAAAATGGCAAGTATCCTATTATTGGTGCCACATTGTAAAGGCGGGAAGGAGATGTTTAGGTCACATTGTTGATGCCAAGCCATGGAGGCGATGGTTAGTGTCAAAAATGCTTGTGCTACGTCATACAAGGTTGGAGAAATGTCAGTGTATTGATATTACGTCATGAATGCCTAACATCTTTAAACTGTTATACCTTTATCCGTTAGTACCAAATACCATTAGAACTTGGCAGAACGTAATCTCATGTTCCCATATGCACAAAGAAATATTATGATTTTAAGTATTTTCAACAAAAAATGCCTAACCGATTTACATAGCTCTATTTTCTTGGTCGCAAGAATCTTGCTACCGTCCCTAAATCTTGGTTAGTGACACCTAAAGGTAGGTGTCAGTCTTACTGTTGATGCTATATTAAAGAGACGAGGTCTTGTGTCAGTTATTTGATGCTGCGCCATCAAAACGAACATTAATAGCATAGAATCACGTCAGCCAATCACGAAAGCGTTTTGTCTCTGAGCGTATTACTTAGAGTCTAATAATTTGATATGCTAATTAAACATTTATTTCATTGCTGTAAATATTTATGATTATTGCCGCAATGAAACTAAACACAATTACATAACTGTAACATGAAATATCCATTAAGAACTAATGTCAATGTAACACGCCTCTAGTCAACTCTACATGTCTGGCATAATATTGCTGGAATTCTTCTTTTTTTGAAATTGATTTACATCGTTAAGCTTATATTCACATGGAGCTTGTAATCCAGTGGTAGGCCCACAGCTGGGGGTTGTGAGTACGATCATCCACCACGGAGATGCATAACATCCTTGAGCAAGACACTATATCCGCATATGCTTAGTACTAGTTCGAAACAAGAAGACCTCGAGCGTCATTTGTCTAAGTTTTAAAAACTTGTTTCACAATCGATGTAAAATAAATAAGTTTAAAGCAAAACTTAACACAAATTTAGTTGGAATGTTATGTATAGGAGTTTGAATAGCGTTGAAATGATTATTTTTGACTGCTTCTAAGTACCACAGCGTTGGTCTAGTGATAAACGCCTGTCCACAGCGTTGGTCTAGTGATAGAGCGCCTGTCAACAGCGTTGGTCTAGTGATAGAGCGCCTGTCCAAAGCGATGGTCTAGTGATAGAGCGCCTGTCCACAGCGTTGGTGTAGTGATAGAGCACCTGTCCACAGCGTTGGTCTAGTAATAGAGCGCCTGTCCACAGCGATGGTCTAGTGATAGAGCGCCTGTCTTGCACGCGGAAGGTCGTAGGTTCGATCTCCAGTCGGGTAATACCAAATATTTGAAAAAAGGTCCTAGAAGCTTCCTCGGTTGGCGGTCAGTATTTAGAATATAGTTTAAAGTCTGTTCAGCCTAGTGTCAGTATAAGGTGACTGGGTGGGATATCATACCATGTGGCTCTGCGGCATGATACCTCTTCGTGGCAGCGAATCGAATATTGTATCAAGTAGACATTATCGCGATATGACTAAAGAATTGTTGAAAGCGACGCTAAACACCATGCAACTACATCAGCAATCCAATATAAATCATGCGGAGTACTTCATATACATTTTTTCGCAACATTTCAAATATTATATTTATGTGGTTGAAGGGTAAATGTCTAAATCTGGTGTAAAAGCAATTAACTATCATACAATGTACATAAACAGTTTCCTTTTTTTTTTCAAATTAAAAAAAAACCATTGCCGTCGAATAAATAAAAATGAAGCATTTTAAAAATGACATGAAATGTTCAGTTTTGCAATAAAATATCTCAGACACACGCCTGAATATGCGTAAGAAATGTTTGGAATTGTTCAAATGTTCAGACAGTTTATTTTTTTCTTCGAAATGATGAACAACGTCACATATCTTGTTTCAAGATAAAACCGTTAATGCATGACATATTATGCACATTCAACTTTTCAGCTTTCCGTGATGAGTCGCAACGTTTGATACAACTTGATAACTATAATGAACGAACTTGACCCAGGTTTTTTATCTGGATGAACCATCAGCCCAGATTGTAGCACCTGCTTATATTGCACGATGAGAAGGTAGATAGCAAAGGCGTCGTTCTGTTAGAAAAAAAATGGTAACGGCAGAGTTGTTCGATTGATTGATTGATTGATTGATTGATTGATTGATTGATTGATTGATTGATTGAATATTAAGCGTCATTTTTATGCCATCGAGGGCTAACAGACGATCAGTTAACCTAACCACTGTTTCTTGGGATTAACCAGTACTCGAGTTGTTCGAAGCTCTGTAAGGTTAAATTTAGTTGTTTAATACAGTCAAACCTATGTAAGTGGTCAACTCTATTAAGCAGTCACTTGTCGTAAGCAACCACATTTGCTATTTCCAATTTTTATACTTTCAGAACAAATTAACATGTATTAAGCAACAACCTGTCTTAAAATGACACTTTTTCCCATGCCCTTTACTGACTGCTCAAGACAGGTTTGACTGTATCTTTAAGATTCCAAATTCTCATATCAGAAACAATTGGTTATAGAAGTAGAATGGCATTTAGTTACGATTGCTAGTACATTGTTACATTGAATGTATCTACCTTTCAAAATATTCAACACATTTATCTTGGCATTATATAAAGAAAACTGTGCTTCAAACAATTAGACCCAGCACGAGGAGCCATTCACGAACATTAAGCTAGCTTAATGTTTTTTTCATCACTAGATGAAAATTAAAACAGTTCTTATAATCATTTAATATAAAAAAACACATTCAAAACTATTTTCTTTATCATTACAAATATTTCAATATATATTTATCGTTGTGTTCTGTCAATCCAAATGAATACATGAACTTTAAATCATTCGTATATGACTGAAACGTTTACATTAAAATCAAATGATGAAATAAATATTTTGAAAGATATCCATTATGCCTAACAAAAAATCCCATTTTCACATAAACACTGTCAGTTACGTATTCCAATTTGAAACGACTGAATAAATTGAGACTGTTATTTTCTGTTTTGGACGTGACTCCATTAAAATTTACACAATTTTTAAAGGGAACCTTTAGCAGACAATAGTGACGATATAGCAGTACTATGTGGCGGCTATAACTTTACTATATATAACCATTACTATTGTTTCAGTGTTGTTTGTTTTATTTCTGATACATTGGAATCATGGAGCTCATTTAATGTTTTTTCGAAAATAAAATATCTTTCGGAAACAAAATACAGCTTAAGACAATGCTAGATGGCGTATATGAGCGTTGAAAAGCTCTTTACATGTACATCTTATGACCAGACTCTTTAAAGCCTAGTAATTTCCCTCCTTTGATATGTTATTTGCTTCCAATGGATGTGTTGTTAAATATTGTATTATGAAACCGATACTCAACGTGATATTAAGTATGGGCTATTTGGCTCAGTTATGGCTGTCATAATGTGTTTCTACAACTCAATGTGTTTGCCGCCAGGAATGCAACGAAATTGCCAATATCAATTATTTTCAATGCATTTATTGATTTGATAATTAAATGAACATAGATACACGTGGATCACGTACATACATTCAAAACTATCAAATTAACTAGACTAATATTTGCGTTAATCTGGTGTGACATGGTACTTAGGAAACTGACTTCAAAGAAGGGTCATATATTACATAATATCTTTCTCAGCTCGTTATATTTTAAGATAAAAATTCTTGCATTCTAATACACAAACAATTTAAATTATATATAAAAATTATATAATCATTACGCATACATATATAAAACTGTTAAATAAAAAAGTTATATCAGATATGAAATTTTCTGCATAAAATGATATTGCTTGCATAACCATTCAAACAATTAGTAGCATTAATCATATAATACAATTTCTTGACGAAATATTACCATTCTTATATATTGCAATGATTTTATTTAAATTCATAGACATTACGTGCATTTGATATGTTTGGTTATGACGTTGAGCGTTAATGCTTAAAATTAAATACAAATTCTGATCTGACAAAAATGCATTTGTATTAAAAATCAGAAAAACCCTCTTTAAAAGAAACAGCCACTTAAAGCCACTTAAATTAGAAAATTCGGCCCTTATAAGTCACTGAAAACGCAAAGCCGCAATACAAATTCAGCACCTATATACACATTAACGCAAGTATAAACCATTAATATATTGATAAAATCCACACTTCCATGTACCATAAGACACGTATCAATAAGCACAAACTTAAAGAAAACACCAACCTGCCTGCTATATTTCCGTGATAAGGTACACACTTCACAAAAAAACGTTATTTTCCAGAAGTGGACGTGTGGCCGACAGTACCAACATAGATAAAAGACTAACCAGGGTTGCTACTTAACGATTGTGAGTTATTGATGTACTTCCCCCATCATCGGCAGTAATTATGCAGATGTCTAGCCATAATGGAAATATCATGCCATGTATGTCCCCAGCGCGATGCTTTTTTAATGGAGAATTAGAGAATTATATTTGTATGCTATAGAAAAACATAATCATGGTCTCTTGATAACAATTTGAAATAGATATAATATAAATAAGTAGGACCATTTATTTTATGTGTATTTTTAAGAATGGAAGAAACCCAAGTTTCCTATTTTCTTATTTTGAACGCAATCTTTTCATCATTGGATTATTTTATCAGATAATATTAACAATTATCATATTCTGTTTTGTGGAAATAAATTTAGTACAGAAAATACTGAGTTTGTTACTTTGGGTTTAAAATACATGAATATGATATTTAATATAACTAGTAGAGAGGATGTGGTTAATAAATATTTTCTTAAAATACGATATGTGTGCGAAGTTTAGTTTTTAGTTTATTTTCGACAACGATTAACATATGTACTTTCTACATTTCAAATGTTCTATAACAACCGTAGCCGATGCCAATCGAAGCATCCCACTTACCCAGAACTATAAACACAGATACCGGTATGTTTTGAACATACTACAATTTAGATAATTTAGTCATCACCTTTCGTTTGTAGTTGCCAGTATAGTTGAAAAAACGTAAAAAATGAATTCATCAATTTCATTTATGTTCAACTTATATCTCACTAAAGACGGACTCGCTACGCATAGTCAGTCGGTAGCGAATCTCACTATCAATCCAGGGGTCGTGAGTTCGAATCCTCGCCCGGCCACAGTTTCCGATTGATAATTAATATTTCGTATCATTATCATTCGTCTGATTATAAGTTGGACAGTTGTCAGATACTTGCAGAGATGGCTATGCTCGAGCACTAGAACTAACATTCCTGAATTGCAGGAAATATTTGTTAGGTTACCGCCCTTGACGGCATATATGACGCTAAATATCAAACAAACAATATCAACATTTCTCACTCTTTCATGCATAACTATCAAGACCAATTTCTCGGTTACGTGTTAATCAATAGCAAATGATAAAAAACGTTTCGCCAAAGAAAATAACACAACCTAGACAACCATGATTGTTGTAACATAAAAGTATAAATTCTTTACAATGCGATAATACAGATTGTGTGACGTTGATATGTGTTAATTACTTACTATTTCATGACTGAGCGAATTAACAAAAAACACATTCAAAAATACTTTGTGTCAACCTCGGCTAAAATTGAAGCTTGCTGTAAGGAAAACTACTACACGCAACAAATGAAAATGCTATGTAAGCAAATTAAGGTTAAAGACCATATAATCTTTAGTTGAGATATGTAGAGCTAGTAATATAGTTAACGCCTTTAAAAACTCCAGCTTTTGAGTATTGAATATAATATTAATCAAAGATCTGCTACCATTTTTATCGGTTCATAAATTTGTGTTTTTGAGTGATGCAATTGTTGGAATAAAATTGAAAAAAAATATATAAGAAAGTTTTGTCTTGGTTTATCATTATTGCCATTTAGATTTGATAAATAGCAATACATGTTTTTTTTGTAGGCGTTATTTATGAATCAAATGTGTTTGCTTTAGAAAATTAAAAAATAATTCTATATTGTATATTCATATCAAACCAAACAATAATATATCATAAGGGTCAAATAACCGCCCATGATATCATTTACAAAAATGTGTCGCCTGTGAGGTCTCGATGACATAAAAAAGATGAGGGCATGCAAACAAAACAATCAAAATGAAATGTTTTGTTTGTGAACACTTGTATATATTTATGATATCACTTGACTATGCTCGCGATATAAAGTACATTACCACATGTGTGGTGTCCTTTAGCAAGACATTTTTTTCCACATACGCTTAGTACTGGTTCTACCCAGGAATACTTCGAGTGTGATTTGTCTAAGTTGTGAGAACTTGTTTCAAAATCGAATTAAAATAAATAAATTTAAACATTACAATTTTACAAGGGATCTCAGTGGTGCTATCGTCTGATGACCACTTCGCATATTTCACCGGAAAGGTAGTGGGCTAGAGCCCAACTCGTTCCAAAAACTTTATGTGAGAATTTTTGCCAATTACTTGCAGAAAGGTGGTGGATCTTCTCCAATTCATTATACGGTCTTCATCCACTAATACAATTGCAAATGTCATATATAACTGCAATGTGATGAAGATTGCGTTGAACGCCATTCTGAAAATAAATGCGTTACGTTGAAATACATGTGTACCCTATATCTCTAAAGATAACTTACCACATTGTCAGAATGTAAGAATATCCATTTACTAAAGCAACACTTTAACCGAACACAGTTCATATAACGAAGACCCAATTATACTAGGACAAAACAGGCATTCTTTTATGTCATCTTGCAGTATTCAATTTTGAGAAAGGATGCTCGCCTCTGTCTAGCGGTGAGGGAATTATGATGTAAACTAAGCTATTAAACAAGGACAAAATAGCGCAAACCGAAGAGCTTTTTCCATATTTTAGCTTGTTAAGATGTCTGATAAAGCATTTACCGACCCACAGACTGAGAGTCTGCAGCACGTCGCCATCGGAGTATACCATTCAGTTGAGAGAGTTTGTAAATTATTGTCATTAGAAATATTTGTCCAACATGATTAACCACTGAAAATGATGAGATTGGTTCAAATCATTATCATGATTGTTGGTGTCTAGTTCCATTGTCTCCATACATACCGTAATCCTCCGATTATAACCCGTGTTTTTTCTGGGGTCTTAGGTCCCAACCAGTGTACTGAAAAAACATTATTTTTTCAGGTCCCGCTGAAGATAATGCTTTAATCGTTCAATCAGTGAGATATTCTGGTCGGTTTTTGTTCATCGTCCATCCGGGCGTAAACAACATTTTAGCCCTCTTCTCTCTTCCTTCTCTCTCTCTCTCTCTCTCTCTCTCTCTCTCTCTCTTAATAAAATGTTACCGTTGTGGTGTCCTTTCATAAATTTGATTTAGAACACTTCTTTAACCATCTTCTCTCTCTGAATCCACTGACTTTTAATGAAACTTTGGAAAATATGTCCTATGAGGTATCCCTATCAAATGTGTGTCTTGCCAGGTTGGTCCCCAGGACCACGCCTAGTTTGTTAATTGTAAAGTTTAACAACTTTTCTGAAACCCCTTAATGCTTTTCATTGAAATTATGCTGAAGTGTTACCCTTACTCCTCCGGTTAGAAACCAGGACAACTAAAAACCACTTACTCAGTTTTACTAAAAAATTACCACAGTGTATAGCTTGAGATTTGATTTAAGTTATTATCGTTATTATTGATATCTAGTTACATTGTCCCAATACATACTGCTTAATTCATATGTTTCAGCAGTAAACCTTTTTACAAATAAGAAAATTATATATCTAACAGGAGATTTAGCATTCAAAGAACATATTAAGCTATTATAAGCACAATATACTCATATAGAAAATAGTAGTCTACCCCAGAATCCTATAATTGCCGAATCAGGTCTATTAACCACCAATGACAAAGCAGGGAATTCTATGACTGTTCCACTTTTGGACATTTAAACGCTTACTAAACTGTGACGTCATTCAAACTTTCAGTTGAAGCAATTGACCAATCAACGTAACGTACTCATATGCGGCTTTCCCAACATTGCTGTTTAACGGACCCAATCGGGAGAGCTGGGTCCATACTACAAAGAAAATAGAGACAACAGGGGTCATACTAGAGTAAAACTGTACCTAAAATTAACTTTATGCTCCTGGAATGAAACAGATATCCGTTCTTTGAAATCTCCTTCAACCGGATACTTAGCAAGGTCTGCAAGTGCATATTGTGTGTTCGTAAGATTTCGCCGCCCGTATAAATCATTAGCACTTAAATTATCCTTATCTTATAAGATGTTTACTTAATTATTCATATCCGAATTACTAATGACGTAATGATTTATGTTTCCTTTTTATCAATTCAGGGGAATGCGTTTGAAACAACATTGTATTGTGTGTTTCTATCCTTTGTAATTTAGACATTGTCGAAAATTGACGTGAACGTTCTGATGGCCGACGTCGAAATAATTGAATGTGTGGTTGAATTCGTGGTCGATCTTAGCTGGCAGATATGTTTAAATAATTGATAAACCGTTATGTTTGGAATATTTGATATGAACTTCAAAAGAAAAAGGATATGGGTATTGCATGAATTGGGTGAAAAAAACAACAATTCCGGTATTATAAAAGCCACAAGATGACTTTAGGGCAGTGTTTTTATATATTAATGTAATTCTACACAATGATTCACACCAAAGTGGGTTTTGTATTACAATTATCACTGCAATATATTTGGGTTTGAAATTCAAGGGGAGGACCTTGTATAAAGAGTGACTATCAGTAACTTAAAGTTCGTTTCTTCTGTTGTTTTTAAGAGCGTTTAATATATGGCAGGAGCTGTTAGAAGAAAACGGTTTCTTAAGACTTATAAAATACTTCTATTTGAATTTTCGTATTATCTGTTTTACCTTTGTTAAAAAAGTACTACAAAAAGAATTAATGCAGGTCGAATTCAAAAAAATGGAATGAACAACCAAAATATTTTTTTCATTAAAATACTTAACAAAACATTTTCGTAGATAGTGGTTAATATATTCTACCACCTGTACCGCTAGATTGCTATATTACATTTAGTTTTATATTATCAAATGTTTCCATATGGTCGAAACATTCAGCACAAATGCTATCTAACCTTACATGTAAATGTGTCTTGTGTTAAAGAGTGATTGATATGAGCACGCCCCCAGCTATGTTGTGTTTAAAACAGCTTAAAAGAGATAAACAAGTATACACCCAATTAACTCTGGCAAGATAAGAATCGAATTATTTGGAGTCCTGGAATATATTAAACCCAGTGCGCCAGGTTAGTGTTATTATGTGAGGAAACCGCATCAAAGATAAATTCTGATTCACGACTGGGAATCAGACCTCATCTCCACTACATTTGCTTCATGGCTCCTAAAACGTTAAAAAGTATGTAGTTTTTAAGCCGCAAAATGTTCAAGTTATGTTTGAGGGGAATTCCATGGCCGTGTGATCTAATAAACACAGAGCGGGACAACAATATACAGTGCATAGAGTGTTAGTTGCTTGCGGGTTAGATTCCCTATGGCGTCTCAAATAAACACACTCAGTACTGGTTCTACCAAGGAATATAAAACTGGAGAGAGATTCATATAATTTCTAAACCTACTTCTCAATTGACATGAAAAAGCTAATATGAAGTAATATAAACTTATAACCATTTATCCGCTGAGACCGAAGAATCGACCCAAACTCAGTCCAAATACTGTCAGTGAGAAAGTTTGGCAATGGTCTGCAGAAGGACGCAGGTTCGACTCAGTTAGTTCCGAGGTCTTCCTTCATCTATTTAACTTGAAATGACATGTATGACTTGTCATGTGTTAAACCGCATTAACGAATATATCTTCTGATGGTAATAAACATTTAGAAACACATCCAAATAGTGTGTGTGGGATTTTTTAGAGACTGGCGGTACACTATCTATTAAATCGTGGTATTACTGAGTAAAAAAGTAATATTCTTTTTTCAAAAGCTGAAGACAGTTTATTTCGGATGGAAACCAAATATAACTCTTAAAAGGATGATGTTGTATTTACATTAAATAGCATGTTGCTATATACAAAATTAATGTACAATTCATAAAAAAAAATATTTTTACAATTTATGTTCTGCAATTTGAAATTGAAATGATTTCATGACATTTTGTCATAAACATAGCATAATTTTATTTTAATTATTCGATTTTTCGTTATGAGTTAACATTAAACTAGTTTATGAAGGGCATGTGTCAGAATTTGTATTATGCTGATGCAAAGTTCTCATTATTGGGTAAATGTGAAATTCGATAAAACAAAAGTACTAAAATACAGCAAGAAAACGTATGCACCAGCTTTCTTATCTCTAGTCTTAATATAATTCGTTCAGAGATTTGCCGAGTAGTAAGTTATCGCAGTTTACGTTAAACGTTTAAAAAATATTTCATACGATATGTAGTCTTACACCGGTGTAGACCGGTCGCAAGTATATCACGTAGAACCTTCTAATAAGCTAATTGTAAGCATATTTTAGAAAATTAAAGAGCAACGCTTCAACATAAATATGCTTTCTCTTTTGAGAAGATGAAAATATCAAGGAAGTAATTTGAGGTAAAAACCCATTTGCTTATCAGATAAAATATTCAGAGCATTTGTAAATAAATATGCAACAAAAAAGTGAAAATCATTCAGCATTATAATTAAATTACTGGCAAACAAATGGCAATTTCCTGTAAAACGTTGAAATTCTTTGAAAAATAATCTTAAGATAGACAAGACAAATATTTTCTCATCAGATATACACTATTAAGTAAATAATCATTAGGAGCATGTTTTCAAAACAAGCGTCTGTCAACAACACGTGTCAGGTTAGTCTGGTTGGCAAATTGAAAATATGAACAAGTAATAAGATCCCTAGATTGATGGAACGTCAGTCAGCTGAAGGAATCAATTCTGAAAGCATTGCCAGGAATCTCCCAAGATTAATCTTTATTGCAGATACTTTTATATCTAAGACGATTGCAAGATCTATTGTTTCATTAATTTGTGACTTAAATTGATTCGCGTTCTATTATTCGCGATTGCAATTACTAACATTTCACAACGGGACCTCCTTGGTCTTGTGATATAAGGAGTTGTCTAAAGACCACTTACCTCTGATACTTTAAGTGATATATTCTAGTTCAGTTCGATCCAAAAAAAGTATGTCAGTTACTTGCAGAATGATGGTTATTGTTAACTAAAATAAATAGGATACCTACTGTGCTTTTTTTTTATATAAAGAAAAACCTATTTATTAAGCCTTGATTGGGGTACCAGTCATTGATATACTAGTATTACATTGTATGTTTATTTTTCAAGTATGATTCAAGTTTTAAATATAATAGCAGTAGGTTAAATTTATGTCGGATTATCATTAAATCCTATTTAGATCATGGTTTAATTCTTGATTTCTTGTAATATTTTAAAATTAAAGAAAATATCAATTGAGGTAACATGCAACATATATTGAAACGGACATTACTTTTAAAGACGTCAAATAGACATCACGTAGTCTACGTGTTCTGTTTAAGGACAAATGGTCAAACACGAACAAAATAATGACGAAAATATGTAGGTCAGCTACAGAAAACAAAGCATCCAAAGGAGACAATCATCAAAATATCATTGAGTTAACCACTTATATAATAGAATAGACATAAGAACAATAAGATAAAATATTACAACTAAGGGAACAACCTTGTAACGCAAGTAGTAAAAACGACGTTGAAGAGCTTAATGAACGCGGAATAACCCAACCTCGCTCTTTCCCGTCGTCACACAATAAACTGACACAACGTCAATAACATTATCCCCGTCCGACTGTGCCTTTACAAACACAATGACAACCACATATGTATGGGATAAAACTCTTAAATGTTCGTGTTATATATATATGTGTAGAAACAAATGACGATACATTGATATGGACTCGACGACACTATAGAAGCTAGAGTAAACGATAATACTAATTAAGGTTCCAACAAAACGGAAACCGTTCAACCAAAAACAATAATGTCCTCCCCCCCCACACACACACACACGCCTGCCCCCCCCCCCCCCCCCACCAACACACACACACAAATATACATTTCAAGTAAGCGTTGCATATATATTTGCCTTTATTTCAGTATAAATCAAATAAATACCGATTGCCATCTCCAGCGTTTTGACATTTGTGTGATATATCATTGTTTATATTGGCCTTTGACAGGTCTGGTATAGCAAATAACGTTATATCGATTTCCCATATAGTCTGATCTGAACTGTCCGTGTATTCATTCATCACTGACAATCTATTTGGTAAAAATGGTATCAAATACGTACAACTAGACGTCAGCATTCTTATATGATCTATGCATCAAGCAGTCTAGGTGGACGGAGTGGAGGGTAGAGGTTCTATAAAATATATGCTATATACATAAACAGCATCGAGGTTATATTGTTACAGTTGTTTCATTTTTTGTACCACAGACTCTCGAACTCGAATTTGCAACAAAAATGACGACTGATAGGTAGTATACCCATGATGGACAGTTAATCGTGTTAACGTTTCATATAATAATTAATTTTTTACTGCTTTACATATACAGAAATGCACTTCTGGAACACAGGATACAAAACCAGTTATTCTAAAATTGCCTTGTTTCAATAGATAGTCCTTGTTTGTGCAAATATGCAGAAAAGCATAGAGTTGACCAGGTGGCCTTTTCACAATTTTGATGACACCCTTTAATTTTGGACAATTCTGCCCATTCGTTTCAGTGTATCACTAAGCATTTTTAAACTGTTATAGCTTCATCAAACTTTGTAGAACTCATGAAAATGTTTCAATATTTGCATATGTACAAGGAAATATGACAATAGTGTGCATTTTCAACAGAAGTAATGCCCAACCGATTTACACAGCACTTGGTCGCAAGAATCTTGCTACCGTCATGTCAGGAAGGTAATTCTTTAGTGAGACCTTAATGGTTGCTCCAGCCAGATCAGATTAGTTATAACATCTGACACTTACAATAAAAAGTTAAAATAAAGCAATAGATTAGATAAGATTACCATAAAATTGAATAAAATGCATTGTTGGTTTTTCTTTTGCTTTTCTGCTAAATATTGTTTAACATATGAATTGTTTTAATGACATTAATTTTAAGTTAGATACACAGTTTATTATTTGGTAAAACTAATCAACATTTAGTAAAATGATCGGAGATACTATTTTTCATAGTTCCTGTAAGCGAAACATGACAACTGACCGACGAAACCACATCGGCTATAAGACTGTACAAGCCTCCTAATAATTAATAATCATATTTTATGAAATAGCACAATGATGATACATGTTATCGTTTTATGAAATATATTTTTTTAAAATGTTTTGTTGTTGTTGTTTTTTTAAGAAAAAAATATATAAAAATGATTGTATTAATAAAAAAACATTGCAAGGACACGGATATTAAAGATGGTATACTAAACGTATTGTTAAATAATACAACTAGTGTGTACATACATTAAAAAGATTGCATGCAGAAAAACAGACAAAACTAGATATCTGATTTTTTATGACGGTTGTGATGCCATGATTGCGAGTTGTGCGCGGATAAAATGGTTACAGAAATATTTCAGTGGCTCCATGATTGGACCAAGATAAATGGATTTGATTTATTTCCTAAATTAAACATTGTAATTGCAACTTCGAAGACGACTATCATATTTTTTATTTCCTATTTTAAAAACAGTACCAGTATTAAAGTAATAATAGCAGCGTTAATGCAATACTGTAATTTGAAAATAAGACAGGGGGATATTAATATGGTTTATAATGGTATTACATGTAATATTTAGGAAACATAAACTTGCGTACACGATACATTAAACTTTATTTTTTAAAAAATGGGGGTGGTACTGGTGGGGGGATAATGTGATCTTTATGTTTTAATAATGCCAAACCAATATGATAAATGAGATATTTGGAAGCACAGACCGCAACCTGGAAAAATAAGATAATTTCTTTTTGTTAAAGTCTGCTCCTGAGTGGTTATGTTAAATTCAACAACGCTTACACGGAGCGTGTTGTCCAGTGGTAAAGCATCAGATCCTCCGCCTCTGGTGTATCTATTCAAATTGCTTTTGGTATTAACTCGTGGAAATGTATAAAAATGCTTGGCGTCATATAAAAAATGCGTTATGAATACGATTCGAAATACTTCATTTCCCACGTCCTGTGAAAGGTAATCTGACGTAATGGAGCAGAAATGGGCAATTCGAGCAATACACTGGCAATTCTAAGGATAATAGTAGATCTACACCGTGTTTTGGGTGGTCTATAACACAAAAATATATACTATAGTAAACACTTCAACACAATATTCTACGTGTCTTTCACAAACAATACATAATTCAATAACCGGAAAATAATTAGAAGGAACATGCACAGAAAACAATGGTTTGCCCATTAATATACTATATACAATACCAACCAACCATGCTATTGAAGCATATTCCAAAATGCAATCTACTGTTACCTGATATTTAGGTCAATGGGTCATATAATTAATAACACATGTAGACAATTTCGTGAAGAATGTGAACCTCTTATGTCTGAATACACTCAGCACACACGTGAAAATCGTTTTGCACCGTCTTCTTACATTTTTCTAGTAAATCATTGTTTATTAATTCATTTGTAAGATATGCGCCACGAGGTAATTAGGTAAGAAACATTACAATCAAACCATCTTGACTTGATTCTCAAATATTTGAAAACGTTTAGTGATGAAATTGCTATTGCGTTCAGAAAGGGCATTTAGTTAACATGTAGCATGTGTATGTCGTTTCGCAAACGACACCAGTGTACTTAGAAAGAACCTTGCATTTAAAATATAAAACTTTACCTAATGATCGCCGAAAACATTGAAAATTGCAAGGAAACAATTGAAATTTAATGTAGGTACATATGAGTAATTAAAAATATAAAAATAACACGAGGCCCAAGAGGGCCTGAGTACGCTCTACTGGTTTATAGTGGCCAAGACCCTTTTTTATATATCACAATATTGACCCTCTTGACGGGTCGTCTACACCTCTTATGAATAAATACCCCGACCACACCCTTACTGAACAAAAATTTGATTACTATGAAAAGGAAATATTTTAAATTTCTCCTACCGTTCATCTGTAAAACGAATATAATCCCCGTTCAGGACACTGATTGAGCAGACAATGCTTCAGATGTTTTTTGTTTTTTTTTGGAAGCTTTTTGTACACATGAACACGGAAATTTCAGTTTTCCCCATACATATCCCAGACGCTTGAATATCAGAATCGTCATTTCTTTGCTGATGTAAACCAAATCTTGAACCAAATTTAATTTGCTAAGACTAGACAATGCTTCAGATCTCAAACTATGAATTAGTTTTGGACAAATGGATGAGAAAATGGGAATTTTTCATTTTCTCATAGTATTCTTAAATAAAACCAAATGTTCCCTTACATGAGGCCCAAAGATACCGTTGCCTTACATGAGGACCATAGATACCGTTGGCCCCATGTACTCACAAAAGCTTCAAACCCCATAGGCAATAAGTATGTAAATTATGAATATATTTGACCGACTGGTTGTTGAGAAAAACATTAATGAAAATTCACAATTTTAACCTTATAAGCCCCTTATGGAAATCCAATCCTTTTTATCGAACCAAATTTTATTTGCTATTACTAGGCATTTTTATGCTTACACAAATGACGAGAAAATGAGAAGTTTCCGTTTTCCAATAGAATTCCTGTATAAAACTAAATCCCCTTACAATTTTAACCATTTTGTGACCACACCTGACGCCTCATGGAAACTGAAAGTGTTCTTTGCTTGAAAATAGGCAAAATCAGTTCCATTTTCAAAAAAATATATATTAATGTTTTTTTTAATAACATGTGTCCCCTAATTGAACCCCCGGGGCGGAGTCAATTTTAACCCTAGGTTCATCATTTGAACAAATCTGATAACACTTTAATTGGTTATCATTACATGTACTACATAAATATTTTCAAAATCTTTCACGAGACCGAAATTTTTTTATTAAGTTTTGTCTTTTACTAATGGCAGCCATCTTGAATTTCAGACCCAACATCGTTCTTCCGTCAACATCACAATAAAAATCTGGTTTACGAAATGCATCCAACCTTGCCCATTTTCTGTCATCACATCATAAAATGTAAATAAACACGGCTCTGCAATACGCTTTCCTTAATATGGCTGCAGACTCATACCCAGGATTATACAAGAAGTTACATTCTATTTTAACTGTTTCCTTTATATGAAGAAACGAGCGAAAAGTCATGTATTACAAACGTATATTTATTTACAAAACCAAGCGTGTTTCAGATGCGCAAGTGCGCGTTTCATTCGTAAAGACCTATAAATTGCAAATTCCAAAATCAAACTCATTGTTTGAATATCTTTTTAACCATACCTGTAACATCCCAGCCCTCAATAATGAAATCAAGCAGACCAAGTGATAATACATACAAACCAGAACATTGGACTGCTGAAACAATCCATGAACGCAGCTAGACAAAACACGCACTCCTAATTTTACACATTCGAGTTTGCAAGCTGGTAAAAACGATGAAAATCAATTAAACGTTCCATGCAGAACTTGGATAAGTTTGTAACTTGCGGTTAAATTGATGAGCTGTGAAATACATTAATGGGAATATGTTAATGATTTTATTAACATTTCGTGATTGTAAAGCCAAGATTATGGTGATTACTGATCTATCGATATATCTGTAGTAAATACTTAATGGGTAATATGTGAGTTCGATGAAAAAAACATGTTTGTTTTTATAGGAATGTTAGCAAATATGACAACTTGAAAGATGTGTTGAGATACCGTGTACTGCATTTGAATGTTATCCAATGTCATTTCTTATGCTTAGCTTCTTTATTTTAATACTATAAAGCCAACACCATGATTTATCAATTCAATTTCAATATTTTTATTTAAACAGTACAATCATACAACTTAATCAGAATTCAAATAAAAGAAAACACAATTTCTTACAGCTATAACCAGAATATTTTTTTTTTATATATCGATGACTTTTCGGTGGTAAAAGACATTAGATTACAACTGCAAATAGCAATTAATGATGTGGCAGACAAACGTCTGCTCTTTTCTTTGACCTGTGACTAGAGTAAATAGTAATCATGGATATAAAGTGTATCAACCATAAACATTTAAGATATAAGCACAATAAATCATACAACAACAAAATTAATGTTCTTAAACAATTATATGACCAAAAAATTAACAGACGATAAACAGACATTAAGTTAACTGTGCGATGGTTGTTTGGAATTGTTTATCTTTCAACAGCACGTGCCAGTGTAGTTACAAAGCCAACTTCATTGTTTTTTGTACAGTCGGTTCAAAGGAAAATAAACTATAACAATTTATAATTGGTTACTAGAATATAAGCTAATTGGCAAAAACCCATTTTTGTTTTACTTATTTACTTACATATTATCTGAAATAGCGGAAAAATGTTCAAGTATTTTCAAAGGTATTTTCTAGAACATCTACGCGATCAGCAGCGATTGCAACAAGAAATTTTCAAGAAGGTTTTTGTATATACATGCATGTGTGTTTATGGGAGTGATGTTTGAAAAGAACATATAAAATAGGAATTCACTAAATACGTACAGTTTTTCTCAAATTCTATCGGGGCTCAAAGAGGTTAAATTACTTCCATTCAAGACCTCTAGATTCATCAGTGTCCTATGATAGTAATTGTATTGAATCCTCTATATTCATCAGTATTCTGTTTTTGCTCTTTATGCTGCTATTTCAATATTTGCTTTCAGTTATACTACTACTGCTACTTCTATTACTGCTATTGCACACACTGGACGAACGCACACGTTCACATGTACACATGCACACAAAAACACTCTCGCTCTCACACACGCATGCACTCACATACATACAAGCGCATGATGTACCCAGTCACACGCTTTATAAAGTTTTATCATATTATTTACTTTCCTGAAATGAATTTGAGCTGTCTAATTGGAAATCAAGATTCCAATTGGCAAATTCCAATTAAAATAAATAAATGTCAATCTGAATCTTCTATCTAGACCCTTTATATTCCAATCCGAATTTAGAGTTTTAATGTGGAATAATACGATTCGATATCATAATTTCAAGCTGAAAACTAATTCCAATTGGAGTATAAGAATTCCAATTTGAAACGAATTTTAATTTCCAATGACGTTCTGTCTACCTCAGTATTTTAAGAACATTTTGAAGTGAAAAATTAGGTTAGTTATTTAAAAGTAGTATTTTTCAAACAATAAATAAGCTAATAACATTAAAATCAATAATGAAAAGAAAGTCTTTGGAAAAAATCAGCCATGTTGAATACTATTTAAATTGTTTCATCCCTTCCGGCATTAAGGTTTATTCTTCTAAGTGATGAACATGTCCGTTTGTAATAAATAAAGATAGGCCAGTTGGCAATGAAATTATACTATATCTATACAATACGACAGTGATCTCACTAAACCCAATGGGGATATCTTGGTTTGAGTTACAATTGATAATGAAGATATTGACAAGAAGGCGGATATTGCTTCAGACTTCAATAATGTTGTAAAGACATGACTTAGCGATCTATATGAGAAGATACAAAAAGGAGATGATGTGTAACACCTGTCAGAGATAAAAATGATATAAAGGTTACGGGATAGAGTATAAATGTAATCAAATTGGTCGAATATATAGGATAAGAAACTTAAATTATATCTATAAATCAACTACAATACAAACAAGTAAATGACTTTATACCGCACCAATAATTTAACCCATAAATAAAAGCGAAATACTGATAAAAAGCTATAATTTTTTAGATTGACGAATATGTTTTAATAACGTTTAAAGAAATACTGAATTTTATTATAAAATGCAAATAGTGAGCCAGCATAGACATGTACATATGTAAAACACTTAACCTTTTATCACCAGCATAACGCAAACCTCTGATTTTAGTTAAAACTGATTTATTTTACGTCGATTGTGAAAATATAAGAATCACGCTTGAATACCTCCTGGGTAGAAGCTCTAAACATATGTAAGACATGTGTCTTGATCAAGGCCAAAGTGTTTATCAATTGCAAATTATAAAATAAAGTAACATGTTCGAGCCTCTTTAACACAAGCAGACATAATGGTGATATACAAGCCGGAAGAAGAACTGAAGCAATGCATAAAATACCTTGATTATAAGAATACTATATATTATTATTATTATTATTATTATTATTATTATTATTATTATTATTATTATTATTATTATTATTATACAAGATTATTTCATGGGTTTTTGATGACGAAAACATCCGGTCCCGGGGATCAGGGCTCTGCCGCAAAAACAGTTATCCCAAGGAACGAATTGCTTTTTCCGAACCGAAATGACAATGAATGATTTTGTTTCTTGCATACAACACACATAACATAATTATTTAAAATTATTTTATAATCATTTTTACCCCGATTTTGAGGCGTAAAATCATATAATTTAAGTCACAAATATTTAAATTTCACATCACAAAAGGTACGTGGAACGTGGGATAGAATGTAATATATCCGTTCTCAAAATGCAAGTATCAAACTACACCATCCTAGGCAAAATTAAGGTTATAATGAATGCATCTTCCTTTTGGCACTCGGCCGAATGCCTACTGCAATTATAGTGTATATTTTAATGGTCATATCAGTGTGACCCCCGCCTTGTCAGAATTGAATTTACATCATTATTAAGATATACAACACTTAATATGTAATAACATTTTATTTGTCTGCCCAGTTACATTATCTTGTACCAGCGTATATCAATTGTACTTTCTGTCTGTCGAGATGTTTAGTGACTTGCACTATAATTAATGTTGTTGTTTTTTTTTAATTTTTTATATTATATCTGCTTCGCTTTTGATAAACACACATGGTATAACAATGAATAAGGTTTGGCAAAAAAGTAAACTTGGAACGATACCATTAAACATAAAGCAGGGCTAAAAGACGAAGTCAAATATCGAGATAACAGGTCTGTATCTGTCGCCTTTAGACAGATATCGGCTGGTTCAAGTGTGTAAGATGCAATAGGTAAGAAACGCTCGCTGCCTCCAAGCAATTAGAGGATACATTTCAATTGTGAACGTTAATTAGAGAAGGAACTGTCTCAGCCACTTGAAAGAAAAAATCAGTTCGACAGTTATTTGCGTAAACGCTGGCATTCTAATCTTGTGCACTGTTGTTTGTTGCTTTCTTTCTACAGACATTAGCCAACTGTAAGTAAACGTTAAATTTGTCATTGCTTCACTCAGATATTTCAAAATAGGAAAAGTTATATAATATAATGTTCAACAGTAGACATAGCATTCAACAGGCATTCCCAACGACAGCATACTCACAACCAACATAGACATAGCATTCATCGGGCAATCCCCACGACAGCATACTCACAACAAACATAGACATAGCATTCATCGGGCAGTCCCCACGTAAGCATATTCACAACCAACGAAGACATAGCATTCAACGGGCAGTCCCCACGACAGCATACTCACAACCAACATAGACATAGCATTCAACGGACAGTCAATACGACAGCATACTCACAACCAACATAGACATAGCATTCAACGGGCAGTCCCCACGTCAGCATACTCACAACCAACATAGACATAGCATTCAACGGGCAGTCACAACGACAGCATACTCATAACCAACATAGACATAGCATTCAACGGGCAATCCCCACGACAGCATACTCACAACCAACATAGACATAGCATTCAACGGACAGTCAATAAGACAGCATACTCACAACCAACATAGACATAGCATTCAACGGGCAGTCCCCACGTCAGCATACTCACAACCAACATAGACATAGCATTCAACGGACAGTCAATACGACAGCATACTCACTACCAACATAGACATAGCATTCAACGGGCAGTCCCCACGTCAGCATACTCACAACCAGCATAGACATAGCATTCAACGGACAGTCAATAAGACAGCATACTCACAACCAACATAGACATAGCATTCATCGGGCAGTCCCCACGACAGCATACTCACAACCAACATAGACATAGCATTAATATGGCATAGACATAGCATTCAACGGGCAGTCCCCACGTCAGCATACTCACAACCAACATAGACATAGCATTCAACGGGCAGTCCGCACGTCAACATACTCACAACCAACATAGACATAGCATTCAACGGGCAGTCCCCACGTCAGCATACTCACGACCAACATAGACATAGCATTCATCGGGCAGTCCCCACGTCAGCATACTCACAACCAACATAGACATAGCATTCAACGGGCAGTCCCCACGTTAGCATACTCAAAACCAACATAGACAAAGCATTCAACGGGCAGTCCCCACGACAGTATACTCACAACCAAAATAGACATAGCATTCAAAGGGCAGTCCCCACGACAGCATACTCACAACTAACATAGACATAGCATTCAACGGGGCAGTCCCCACGACAGCATACTCACAACCAACATAGACATAGCATTCAACGGGCAGTCCCCACGACAGCATACTCACAACCAACATAGACTTAGCATTCAACGGGCAGTCCCCACGACAGCATACTCATAACCAACATAGACATAGCATTCAACGGGCAGTCCCAACGACAGCATACTAACAACCAACATAGACATAGCATTCATCGGGCAGTCCCCACGTCAGCATACTCACAACTAACTGTAAACATATATATCAACGGGCAGTCCCCACGTTTGCATACTCACAACCAACATTGACATGGCATTCATCGGGCAGTCCCCACGACAGCATACTCACGACCAACATAGACATAGCATTCATCGGGCAGTCCCCACGACAGCATTACTCACAACCAACATAGACATTGCATTTAACGGGCAGTCCCCGTGTCAGCATACTCACAACCAACATAGACATAGCATTCAACGGGCAGTCCCCACGACAGCATACTCACAACCAACATAGACATAGCATTCAAAGGGCAGTCAATAAGACAGCATACTCACAACCAACAGTAGACATAGCATTCAATAGGCAATCCCCACGTCAGCATACTCACAACCAACATGGACATAGCATTCAACGGGCAGTTCCCATGACAGCATACTCACAACCAACATAGACATAGCATTCAACGGGCAGTCCCAACGTACAGCATACTCACAACAAGAAGAGACATAGCATTCAACGGGCAGTCCCCTACGACAGCATACTCACAACCAACAAAGACATAGCATTCATCGGGCAGTCTCAACCTGCTCAACCCCAATGTTTTTTTGTATTTTGCTTATTGCATAATAAGACCAACAGAGAACTATCTATGGGAACAATGCGCCTTTAGAACCCTTGGTAATATGTCCAGTGTTCCAGAAGTGCATTTTGCTCTGGGTAGAATAGTTAAAAAAAGCTGGTATTAGGCTAGGTGGACATATTTGATTGCAGTCTGTTCTTTCATGGGATAATTTCATCAAATGTTTTTGAAAATGTTTATTATTGAGAATGGCTCACCTCATATATATTACACAATTTGACGAACAATATAAAATGTTGCCTTGTACACATGTACAGTTCCGTGTTTACCTTGACGTTTAACACGTCACTACTATGGCGTCACTTCGAAACACGAATACGTCTTATTTATTGATGATAAACTGGGAATACGCATATACTAATGACCAATTATTGCCGGTTAATAGTTTATAAAATCACTAGAAATACTCTTTTTTTATTTCAATTGTATTTTATATTATTCCATTTACTCAACTATTCGTGCATATGCAGCACTGAAGCTTGAACAGTACAGACAGGATAACAAATGTTCATCAGTTAAGTTATGCACACCGCTGTAAGCTTACAACTATATTTCTTCACATTCCTGGTGCTCGAAAGACAAAATTATTCCATTATAACATGTTCAGAATTACCAGTATTCAGGGTTTATTTTAGTGACATTGTTATTTGTCACTACTGATGAAAACATATGTGAATTTGAAATGAAAACTCTCCAGTACTTAAGTTCAATTTCGGAAATGATCTAAACTTTAATTAATGGTTTAAAGAAATCTTTGTTGAACTTCGTATATTTGTTGCCTTCTTTGACAAAATTTGCCAATATAATTTTGATATCATCAGTTTTATTGATAAGATAGAAACACATCTTAGGAAACGTCAATAATTATTCTAAAGATTTCAAGGCTTGTGTGGCGCTGCTAGTTTTATATGAAGAAACTAAAAAAAAAAGTTGTGGCATAACCGTCTCAACACCGTTATGTCAGCCCAGCTGACATAAACAAACTTGTGCTCTCAATGCGACGTCACTTTCAAACGGTCATCATCCCACGCGACGGCCACACACGCTACTGATAACCCAATTTTGAAACCCATCCCTTCCTATTTTAAATTCAAATCAAACAATAAAATCGATAATTTCTGTCCAATTTAGCTATTTCAGTAAATTGATAAGACATAATTGTACAACAAACAGAAGATTTAAGCCAAATTTAGTTAAATGTTAACAAAATATTCACATTCAAACTTAGCGAAATTTTCTTTTTTTGGTTCAGTATAGTTCGCATAAGTTCAAAGTCACAAAGGTAACATTATAAACTCGCTTTCGCTCGTTTAAACTAAAACTAGTCTTAACTGACATGTAACCAGATTCACATCTACGTTCGAACTGCATGACTTATGTCTCTAAAAATATGTGTCTGACTGAATAACTACTATTACATCATTGGTCAATTCATTGCTACTTTTCTATTGGTCAGTATTTTAAAAACGGACTTTAAAATCCCGCCCATAAAACTAACTGTCAACTATACATCAAGATAAGCCTATAATTTATCTCTATTAACCTGTCGTCAGTATATGTATACGCTGAATACACCATAATGCCACAAAGTTAATTATTTTTTTCAACATGAAGCATCGCATTGAAACACCTGGTTATTAATATTATAGGTGTAAATTGACCTGATGTGTGAACCTAAGTCGATTTCAACATTGCAGTGAGTCCATTCATGTAGCGGAATATTTCGGGATATTTACAACAATAGGCACTCAGCTCTTTGTAAGTCTCCCCTTAACGATTGGGCATGTTGTTTTGCCTCAAGTTTGGTTAGCATTCAAACTCACAGAATGAAAAAAAAATGCCAAGTCGGATCAATGATCCGGGCTATTTTAAGTACAGAAAAGATACTGCAGAGATTTATTTAATCATGAAGTCATCCAGACCGTATGTTGATATATACAATACAATTCACATTGTGGGAACCATTATCTACTTGCTTCTAAACACGCCACGTGCTTCAAAACAACACGTGCACTTTCTCCACGACGATAAACACGTGAACTATAATATAACTAAGCTCTCCTCATATGTAATAAGATAAACATTGAGATCCCTGCAAAACATACTTTAGATATACCCGAATTATTTATAAAGTCTTTAACGGTGCAGTACTCTACCGATAGTAAAATAAAATGCTTTTGTTAATACACTCAACATAACTTTCGGAACTTTATTATGAGGTATTACGTTCAGGGTTTTGTTCTCTAAGACTGTAAACCGACATTTTCCACAGCTGCAAATAGCTGAATGGAATATAAGCTAAATAATCTTACTCTACGCCCAGTTAGAACACTTATCGGAACACATGGAAATATTACATGTTTATGGACACTCACTGCTACCAAGAAGATATTATGACTTGACAATATTATGTTCATAAAAATGCAATTATACTTAGGAAGCATAATATGTAAATGGACACACAGTGCTTCCATGGGAGCATTATATGTTAAATGGACACATAGTGCTTCCATGGGAGCATTATATGTAAAATGGACACACAGTGCTTCCATGGGAGCATTATATGTTAAATGGACACATAGTGCTTCCATGGGAGCATTATATGTTAAAAGGACACACAGTGCTTCCATGAGAGCATTATATGTTAAATGGACACACAGTGCTTCCATGGGAGCATTATATGTTAAAAGGACACACAGTGCTTCCATTGGAGCAATATATTTTAAAAGGACACACAGTGCTTCCATGGGAGCATTATATGTTAAATGGACACACAGTGCTTCCATTGGAGCAATATATTTTAAAAGGACACACAGTGATTCCATTGGAGCAATATATTTTAAAAGGACACACAGTGCTTCCATTGGAGCAATATATTTTAAAAGGACACATAGTGCTTCCATGGGAGCATTATATGTAAAATGGACACACAGTGCTTCCATTGGAGCAATATATTTTAAATGGACACACAGTGCTTCCATGGGAGCATTATATGTTAAATGGACACACAGTGCTTCCATGGGAGCATTATATGTAAAATGGACACACAGTGCTTCCATTGGAGCATTATATGTTAAATGGACACATAGTGCTTCCATGGGAGCATTATATGTTAAAAGGACACACAGTGCTTCCATTGGAGCATTATATGTTAAAAGGACACACAGTGCTTCCATTGGAGCAATATATTTTAAAAGGACACACAGTGCTTCCATGGGAGCATTATATGTTAAATGGACACACAGTGCTTCCATTGGAGCAATATATTTTAAAAGGACACACAGTGATTCCATTGGAGCAATATATTTTAAAAGGACACACAGTGCTTCCATTGGAGCAATATATTTTAAAAGGACACATAGTGCTTCCATGGGAGCATTATATGTAAAATGGACACACAGTGCTTCCATTGGAGCAATATATTTTAAAAGGACACATAGTGCTTCCATGGGAGCATTATATGTAAAATGGACACACAGTGCTTCCATTGGAGCAATATATTTTAAAAGGACACACAGTGATTCCATTGGAGCAATATATTTTAAAAGGACACACAGTGCTACCATTGGAGCAATATATTTTAAAAGGACACATAGTGCTTCCATGGGAGCATTATATTTTAAATGGACACACAGTGCTTCCATGGGAGCATTATATGTTAAAAGGACACATAGTGCTTCCATTGGAGCAATATATTTTAAAAGGACACACAGTGCTTCCATTGGAGCATTATATGTTAAATGGACACACAGTGCTTCCATTGGAGCAATATATTTTAAATGGACACAAAGTGCTTCCATTGGAGCAATATATTTTAAAAGGACACACAGTGCTTCCATGGGAGCATTATATGTTAAATGGACACACAGTGCTTCCATTGGAGCAATATATTTTAAATGGACACAAAGTGCTTCCATTGGAGCAATATATGTTAAAAGGACACATAGTGCTTCCATGGGAGCATTATATGATAAATGGACACACAGTGCTTCCATGGTAGCATTATATGTAAAAAGGACACACAGTGCTTCCATGGGAGCATTATATGTAAAAAGGACACACAGTGCTTCCATGGGAGCATTATATGTAAAAAGGATACACAGTGCTTCCAATGGAGCATTATATGTTTAATTGATACACAGTGCTACCATGGGAGCAATATATTTTCAATGGAAAAAGCAATGCTTCAAGGAAAGCATATTATGTGACTGGAAACACAATGCTTTTATAGGAGTATTATATGTTTAATGGAAACCAAATGCTGCCACGAAACAGTCTTTTGTTAATGGAAACATAATGCCTCTATGGCAGTATTATACGTTTAATGGAAACACAATGCTGCCACGAAAGCATCTGATGTTACTGGAAAGAAATTGCTTCTACAGAAGCAAATAATTTTTATGGTAACATTTCGTAGAAGTCGTATATTTATGGAAACATAATGCTCTCACATGAATATTATTATTTCCTATGATGTATTCCACCGCTAAGAATTCAGAAACTCCACAAATTTAATTTATCGCAACATATGCTAACGGTAACAATAGAACGTGCAAAAGAGACATTACAATCACACCTGCGATGAAAGTGGCATTGAACTTAAAAAATAAGTAGAAAGATGATAATATGCA
The DNA here is from genome assembly GCA_029582155.1 of Panopea generosa. Classification (NCBI taxonomy): domain Eukaryota; kingdom Metazoa; phylum Mollusca; class Bivalvia; order Adapedonta; family Hiatellidae; genus Panopea; species Panopea generosa. Next base: position 17,572,036 of record CM055896.1, on the reverse strand, counting down.
GCTGAAATGGTTTGATAGACAACAAATGTTTAATCACAATATCTCCCTCAGGTGACCTCAGTGGATATTGATACAGTTCCTTAGACGGCTGTATATAATATGTGTACCAGCCGTAGGTAAACTAAAAAGTATGTTATCATCTCTTAGTTTTTGTGATGATTTTCGTTATCAGGTTGTTAACAATGATGAATTATTAGTTAAAGTACTGACTAAGATATTTAATTATATTTATTTAGAATTCACATTTTTTTGCTAGAGCTGTGTTTTATAGACTAATTGGACGTTTTTAGTTTCATCCATTTTTGAAAAATTGCAAATTTGAAATTGTACCAGCATTATCAAATCTGCCTGTGTCATACCATAAACTACAAATAAAACCTGGTATATGTGTAAACCATGTTTAAATCCATTTTTATGAAAGAAAATGTAATTCCTGTTACGTTTTGGAAGATGAATACCATTTTGTACCTATGTGTCACCAGTGTATCTATTTAAGAAAGCAATATTTAGTATTTTCAACACGTATATGCATTTGTTTTAAGCTTATTAGATAGGTATATACACTACATGTAGTTATAACAAGAAGGTTTATATGGAAATTAGATATGTATAGACAGTACATGTAGTTATAACAAGAAGATTTATATGGAAATTATATGTATATACAGTACATGTAGTTATAACAAGAAGGTTTATATGGAAATTAGATATGTATAGACAGTACATGTAGTTATAACAAGAAGATTTATATGGAAATTAGATATGTATAGACAGTACATGTAGTTATAACAAGAAGATTTATATGGAAATTAGATATGTATAGACAGTACATGTAGTTATAACAAGAAGATTTATATGGAAATTAGATATGTATATACAGTACATGTAGTTACAACAAGAAGATTTATATGGAAATTAGATATGTATAGACAGTACATGTAGTTACAACAAGAAGATTTATATGGAAATTAGATATGTATAGACAGTACATGTAGTTACAACAAGAAGATTTATATGGAAATTAGATATGTATATACAGTACATGTAGTTATAATAAGAAGGTTTATATGGAAATTAGATATGTATAGACAGTACATGTAGTTATAACAAGAAGGTTTATATGGAAATTAGATAGGTATATACAGTACATGTAGTTATAACAAGAAGGTTTATATGGAAATTAGATATGTATATACAGTACATGTAGTTATAACAAGAAGGTTTATATGGAAATTAGACATGTATAGACAGTACATGTAGTTATAACAAGAATGTTTATATGGAAATTAGACAGGTATATACAGTACATGTAGTTATAACAAGAAGGTTTATATGGAAATTAGATATGTATAGACAGTACATGTAGTTATAACAAGAAGGTTTATATGGAAATTAGATAGGTATATACAGTACATGTAGTTATAACAAGAAGGTTTATATGGAAATTAGATTGGTATAGACAGTACATGTAGTTATAACAAGAAGGTTTATATGGAAATTAGAGAGGTATAGACAGTACATGTAGTTATAACAAGAAGGTTTATATGGGAATTAGATAGGTATATACAGTACATGTAGTTATAACAAGAAGGTTTATATGGAAATTAGATAGGTATAGACAGTACATGTAGTTATAACAAGAAGGTTTATATGGAAATTAGATTGGTATAGACAGTACATGTAGTTATAACAAGAAGGTTTATATGGAAATTAGATAGGTATAGACAGTACATGTAGTTATAACAAGAAGGTTTATATGGAAATTAGATAGGTATATACAGTACATGTAGTTATAACAAGAAGGTTTATATGGAAATTAGATATGTATAGACAGTACATGTAGTTATAACAAGAAGGTTTATATGGAAATTAGATATGTATAGACAGTACATGTAGTTATAACAAGAAGGTTTATATGGAAATTAGATATGTATATACAGTACATGTAGTTATAACAAGGAGGTTTATATGGAAATTAGATATGTATAAACAGTACATGTAGTTATAACAAGAAGGTTTATATGGAAATTAGATAGGTATATACAGTACATGTAGTTATAACAAGAAGGTTTATATGGAAATTAGATAGGTATATACAGTAAATGTAGTTATAACAAGAAGGTTTATATGGAAATTAGATAGGTATATACAGTACATGTAGTTATAACAAGAAGGTTTATATGGAAATTAAATATATATATACAGTACATGTAGTTATAACAAGAAGGTTTATATGGAAATTAGATATGTATAGACAGTACATGTAGTTATAACAAGAAGATTTATATGGAAATTATATGTATATACAGTACATGTAGTTATAACAAGAAGGTTTATATGGAAATTAGATATGTATAGACAGTACATGTAGTTATAACAAGAAGATTTATATGGAAATTAGATATGTATAGACAGTACATGTAGTTATAACAAGAAGATTTATATGGAAATTAGATATGTATAGACAGTACATGTAGTTATAACAAGAAGATTTATATGGAAATTAGATATGTATATACAGTACATGTAGTTACAACAAGAAGATTTATATGGAAATTAGATATGTATAGACAGTACATGTAGTTACAACAAGAAGATTTATATGGAAATTAGATATGTATATACAGTACATGTAGTTATAATAAGAAGGTTTATATGGAAATTAGATATGTATAGACAGTACATGTAGTTATAACAAGAAGGTTTATATGGAAATTAGATAGGTATATACAGTACATGTAGTTATAACAAGAAGGTTTATATGGAAATTAGATATGTATATACAGTACATGTAGTTATAACAAGAAGGTTTATATGGAAATTAGACATGTATAGACAGTACATGTAGTTATAACAAGAATGTTTATATGGAAATTAGACAGGTATATACAGTACATGTAGTTATAACAAGAAGGTTTATATGGAAATTAGATATGTATAGACAGTACATGTAGTTATAACAAGAAGGTTTATATGGAAATTAGATAGGTATATACAGTACATGTAGTTATAACAAGAAGGTTTATATGGAAATTAGATTGGTATAGACAGTACATGTAGTTATAACAAGAAGGTTTATATGGAAATTAGAGAGGTATAGACAGTACATGTAGTTATAACAAGAAGGTTTATATGGGAATTAGATAGGTATATACAGTACATGTAGTTATAACAAGAAGGTTTATATGGAAATTAGATAGGTATATACAGTAAATGTAGTTATAACAAGAAGGTTTATATGGAAATTAGATAGGTATATACAGTACATGTAGTTATAACAAGAAGGTTTATATGGAAATTAAATATATATATACAGTACATGTAGTTATAACAAGAAGGTTTATATGGAAATTAGATAGGTATATACAATACATGTAGTTATAATAAGAAGGTTTATATGGAAATTAGATATGTATAGACAGTACATGTAGTTATAACAAAAAGGTTTATATGGAAATTAGATAGGTATATACAGTACATGTAGTTATAACAAGAAGGTTTATATGGAAATTAGATAGGTATATACAATACAGTGTAGTTATAATAAAAAGGTTTATATGGAAATTAGATATGTATAACAATATTACAGATCTAGTATGAAAATGTACAGTAGTATGTTTCGAGATACTTTCTCTTTTCATGTTTCAAAACTGTTATTTGAAAATATAAATATTTGTATTGTCACTGTACAGGTGATTGCGTTTTTCTTCTAGTTTACATATGTACAAGCGTATGTGCTCTATTGTTTTTGATGTCTTGTTTATTGTATCATGTTTCCTCAATTGCGTTTTAGCCATTGGAAATCTGAATAAAAGTTATAAATATTTATTATTTGTTTTGTAACTCTACCGTATTTATTACACTGTTTAGTTTTCCATTGTAATGCTATCGTATGGATTGAACTGTTTATTACTTTATTGTTACGATAATGTGTTGGTATCATTGTTCGTTATTTCATTGCAACGCTACCGTTATTATTACAATGTTTATTAATTCATTGCTGTACGATATTATTTATCATGAGACAAATACGACTCGGATGGTAACAAAAGCAGCAGGTAATAAGTAGAATATTTGTTTTTCCTGACAAGGTGTGTCAGCTATGACTGCAGATATCCAGTTTTGATGGTGATTACTGGTGCAGTTGCGAACCTTTACAAACTGCAATATAAACTCTTCCATGGAAATCTAAATGTTCGTTATCCGTCATTCATTATCAGGTATGTTTATATTAGAAAATGATGCTATCAAGGTAAATAAATGTAATGTTTCATGGCTGCATTATATTCTAATCTGAAGCATATGTATTAGACTTTAGTAAGAGACGACATGTTCGAGTGATATCAAGTATAGCATACTTTTACTGTTTGAGTTTAATGAGTTACTCTCTATACGAGTGTTAGAAATTATTTTTTATATCCTTCATAGCTGTATTGTACTTTAGTAACAGTTACTATATACGAGTGGTAGAAATTATTTTCTATATCCTTCGTAGCTGTATTGTACTTTAGTAACAGTAGCTATATACGAGTGCTAGCAAGTATATAATCCATTTCCTTCGTGTCTGTATTGTACTTTAGTAACAGTTGCTATATACGAGTGTTAGCAAGTATATAATTCATTTACTTCGTGTCTGTATTGTACTTTAGTAACAGTTGCTATATAAGAGTGTTAGCAAGTATATAATCCATTTCCTTCGTAGCTGTATTGTACTTTAGTAACAGTTGCTATATACGAGTGTTAGCAAGTATATAATTCATTTCCTTCGTAGCTGTATTGTACTTTAGTAACAGTTGCTATATACGAGTGCTAGCAAGTATATAATTCATTTCCTTCGTGGCTGTATTGTACTTTAGTAACAGTACCTATATACGAGTGTTAGCAAGTATATAATTCATTTCTTTCGTGGCTGTATTGTACTTTAGTAACAGTTGCTATATACGAGTGTTAGCAAGTATATAATTCATTTCCTTCGTAGCTGTATTGTACTTTAGTAACAGTACCTATATACGAGTGTTAGCAAGTATATAATTCATTTCTTTCGTGGCTGTATTGTACTTTAGTAACAGTTGCTATATACGAGTGTTAGCAAGTATATAATTCATTTCCTTCGTAGCTGTATTGTACTTTAGTAACAGTTGCTATATACGAGTGTTAGCAAGTATATAATTCATTTCCTTCGTAGCTGTATTGTACTTTAAGAACAGTTGCTATATACGAGTGTTAGCAAGTATATAATTCATTTCCTTCGTGGCTGTATTGTACTTTAGTAACAGTTGCTATATACGAGTGTTAGCAAGTATATAATTCATTTCCTTCGTGGCTGTATTGTACTTTAGTAACAGTTGCTATATACGAGTGCTAGCAAGTATATAATTCATTTCCTTCGTGTCTGTATTGTACTTTAGTAACAGTTGCTATATACGAGTGTTAGCAAGTATATAATTCATTTCCTTCGTGTCTGTATTGTACTCTAGTAACAGTTGCTATATACGAGTGCTAGCAAGTATATAATTCATTTCCTTCGTGTCTGTATTGTATTTTAGTAACAGTCTCTATATACGAGTGCTAGCAAGTATATAATTCATTTCCTTCGTGGCTGTATTGTATTTTAGTAACAGTTGCTATATACGAGTGCTAGCAAGTATATAATCCATTTCCTTCGTGGCTGTATTGTACTTTAGTAACAGTTGCTATATACAAGTGCTAGCAAGTATATAATTCATTTCCTTCGTGGCTGTATTGTAATTTAGCAACAGTACCTATATACGAGTGCTAGTAAGTATATAATTCATTTCCTTCGTAGCTGTATTGTACTTTAGTAACAGTTGCTATATACAAGTGCAAGCAAGTATATAATTCATTTCCTTCGTAGCTGTATTGTACTTTATTATCAGTTGCTATATACAAGTGTTAGCAAGTATATAATTCGTTTCTTTCGTGGCTGTATTGTATTTTAGCAACAGTACCTATATACGAGTGTTAGCAAGTATATAATTAATTTACTTCGTGTCTGTATAGTATATTAGCAACACTCGCTGTGTATTATACGAGTGCAAGCAAGTATAGAAATAGTAAGATACGAGTGGTCATGAGCATGCCGAGTCAGCAACATTCGCTATATAGAAGTGCAGACAAGTATTAAATTCGTTATGTAGAAGTGATATTGTTCATGAATATTTTTGCGGCCATGAGTTACCCAGTAGTTAGTGACGTGCATGGATAAGGTATGTTTAGTACTGGTTAACGTCATGTCAGATCCCAGGAGCACTGATTTAATGCACCGGGCGCCTTTACAGAATTTGAACACTGTTGAATAAAGGCGAAATTCCCCATACTAACAAACAAAGAACTGTACGTCAAATATAGTATAATGCAAATAATCGCATTCCTGACATATAGCAAAATGCATTTAAACCTTTATCTGCATAAATCTAACCGATTTATTCAAGATATGCGATCATTAATGAAGGGGGAAAGGTATGATCTAATCCAAGATAGTGATTTATGATGGAATGACGTAACAATCTGATATTGCAATGTTTAATGACTTGTTATTTATTCCTGTCAGCTGGCTCTCATGGCTAACCTTTAAAAGCGTGCTGTTTTTGTGTTTACAACGCCCGGTGATCACAATGTGTTGATTTATCTTTGAGCAATCCATATCATAGATGAAAACTGGTTCAACTAGTTTGAACTACAGCGATGAAAAGGCTGACAAAGTGTTCCTTTCCTACACTATATTGCCTGCTAATTTGATCTTTCTTAAGTGTGTTATTTCAAATCCAATCCCTTTCACCTACACGTTGCTTTGTTACGTTGATAATTGAATATTGACTTTTAGGATTCATGATAAGATATTGACTCCCTAATTCTTTGATAATAATTAAACCGTCTGTTTTAAAAGTTATTATTGTCACTGGCCTAATTCGAATAAATTTGAAAGTATTATCGCCTCTCAATGCACAAAAACAATAAACAATGTATCACAAATTATATTTGCCTTCAAACTAAATACTTTAGTTTCAAACATCATGACTTATATATGCAGAAAATTGATATATTAATAACGTAACCATGATTATTAAATTGTATTAAACCAATATTTATTAACTTTATTTACTATTTACTTCTCTGATTACCTTAGTTTCATGTTTTCGCTATACTGTTGTAATATTTGTGTTGGCTGTAAACACCCAAGTGTGGTTTTATGCCTAATAAAATATTTGCTTGTTAGTGGTTTGTTTGTATTTTCACATTATGTTATATTTTTTTCTACATACCGATTTAATCATTTTACATAAATTATTATTTATATATTTTATTTCAAATATAGAGTCTTTATCATGTTTTCGACCCATTAGTTCTGCTATTTATTATATCATGTTATGACGTCTGTTTAGTCTGAAGTTTATATTCAAATCAATAAAGTTCATTATAAACGATAAATCACAGTCAGTTTATGTTCTTGTAAGTAAATGTTTTAATTTAATTGATATATAAGGAATGTAAATTCAACAAGGGGCGTTGCTTCCCAAAGCAAAACAATGACACAGCACAAAACACTACATGGAAGTTAAATGATAATAACATTACAAATAAAACACATTAACGTAAATTTTAAGTAATTGTGCAACATAAAACATATCTTAAATTCTTTCAAATTATCAAATAGCTTTATATGACTTATTCATTTTAATTAACTTGATAAGCAATTGTTTAAAAGTTTTATGTATTTGCTATTTAATACATTGAAGCATTTATTATAAATATTTTTGAAATTACGCTTGAATTTATCTTTTCTTTTTAACTAATTAGTAAAGTCGCATGTGCGTTTGTTAAGATTACATATTTTATATACTTGATATGTTCTTGTTTGTGTTTAATTTTGTTGTAAATAATACGCATGTTTTAAAGGACCATATGTCAGATTGGCTACAAAGCCCAATATGTTATCCTCAAGATATAAAGATTTTATTAATTTATAATTATAAACCTACAGAGGAGGACCGCCACCGTGAAGTATACATATGCATGCACAATCTGGTTATATTCCTTTGCTTCATCAATAGACTATACATCTGTTAGAAAAACTTTACAAATCTGCGAGATGGTTTATTCCGTATTGTTCTTTTCCTAGTTAATGATTATATATTATAGATAGGCTTGTAATGTGGTTAAGATGATAGTTATCATTTTCATTTCTGCATCTGGAAAGCAACATTTTTTAAACTCATAATTTCTATTCACACTGCTAGTCCCAGTAATTCATCTTAAGACATACTACTTCTTACTAACTATTTGAAGTTTCAAAAGACTGCATGCCACGTGAGGAAAACTATTTCACGATCTGCAAACTATGATAATTATGTACTAGAGAGTGTTTTATAGCCGAGCATCTGAATGCATTCATAAAATCGAAGTGATCAAAGTTTATCTCAAAAGATACGAGCTCATTTCACGAAGGTTTATTACTCTTATACCTGCTTAAGGTGTGTGTTGTCATAAAAGCGAATTTATTTTTATTAAATATTTGTTAAACTATTTGTATGGATTGCAGTACGTCAATTTGAAGGCTATTAAAGCCTGCCGGAATTTATGGCTGCAATGAGCGGTGACCCCACTGGCAGTAAAATATTTGTGGATTTAACGATACTTATCTTGTGAGATTTTTTAGCTTAAGTTTGAATTTTGTTATTAAGCTTTTCGAAAAGTTTTTCACTGAAATAGAAATTGGTATCGATGTTAACACGAAATATTTTAGATAGCCTTTTTGTGATAGTTATAATGATCTAAATAGGCTAAATGTCTAGCATTAAGGTTTATAATGAAAATTATGGGTGGGGGAGGGGGGGGGGGGGGGGGGGGGGGTCAGAAATACACTGTGTTATGTTGTAATATGTTTCCTTTTGTAGTTTTTTTATTATTCATTGTTTTCTAATTCAGAAAAGTAAAATAGTTACATATTATGTCATGCAATTTAAAAAGGAATTTAACTGAAACTGTGTTGCATTTTAAAAATGTTTATCACAAAAAAATATAAAAAAATATCTCTGATTCTTTTTTTATCTAAACATAATTAAAGTGTTGCTTTATTGAATTTTCTTCTCATTTGAGGGGAACAATGGTATAAATCTTATATTTAAATCTAGGATCCACTTGACCGAGTGGTCTAAGGCGCCGTCTCAAGATCACTTACCTCTCACCGCTAAGGTCGTAGGTTCGAATCCTGCTAGCTCCAAAAACTTTATGTGAGAAAGTTTCCAGTTACTTGTGGAAGGACGGTGGTTCTACTCAGTCTGGCTCAGTCGGAAGTCTTCCTCCACCAGTAAAACTGGATATGCCATAATTATATAACTGAAATAAGTTGAAAATGGCGTTAAACTCCATTAAAAAAATAAATTTTGACTAGCTAAGTTTGATGCCATAACTTAACAACGTGATAATTGAGCGGTGTATGCTTATACTCCATGCTATTTCAAAGAAAATTGGTGTCTTTCGAACTCGCAAGCAACGTGTCATTTCAAAACGAATCTAATATTGTATTAATCATCAACAGTTATAAAAAAATATCTTTTCCATGTTCATGTTATTTCAAGAAGTCTTAGTGTTTAAAAACTCGCAGCAAAGCGTTATTTAAAAATACGTGCGTACGTGCGTGCGCCTCTGTGTGTTTGCGTTAGTACGCATGTACTCGTATATTCTTCTCACTAGTTACACTTTATGTCGTTCATATTTACCTGCCATGAAAATACTTTCAATATACCTAAACCATCTTTAAAAGTGCAAAATATAGTTGAAAAGAAATGGCCGTATCTAATGTTGAGAGATCTTGCGTCCAGACCCCTTGCCTTAAATTGTACTTGACTTATACATGATATGTATTGTAAGATGTGCTTTATATGGCAATAAAATATGTCTAACATTTATAAAAGAAATAAATTAAACGGACAACACACAACATAGTTTTTTTTCCATGTTATCAAAACATCACTTATGAGAAAAGCAATTTTTACTCAGTAAATATCTTTATATTCTACCGCGCGGTGGTATAAATTTCATGAAAAGAACTCCCTATCAAAATATCGCTTCATTTGAATATTCGACTTAAAAATTCACAGCTTAACGAAAATCTATAATTATTATCTCTGTCATTTTATGAAAAGTTGATTCCTCTTTTAGATTATAAGCTTGTTTTGCATATCGTTAAGTCGTATTGTAAAAACAACATTAACCCGCCTAACAAAACATGGTACTAAACATATTCAATCTCAACTGAATTAACTCGAGCAGAAGCAAAAAGTATCTTTTTGTTTATCATCTGCCATTTTTATGTGATAAACCAGTGGGATACAACTGCGCTTAAACAACAACCTCCAACGAATTCAAAACAAGTTGATAGTCGACAGGTTAATGAATAACATATTGTAAATATTGTGCAAGATAAAAAATTGGTTTACGTCCAAGTATATAATAAAAGATCATAAACGTTTGATAGTTTGTGTACTTTATTGGCTTTATCTTTAAACTAACCATCTATTGCAATTTGAAAACGTAATTATATTTTAATACACTCTTTGTCTATTGTATGAATGCACTCGGCTTCTGTTGTATGTTGTTTTTGATGTAGAAGTGCATTTTTGTTTTCGGCTTAAGATTGTTGTATTTATATCGTGCCACTGTTGTTTGTTTGCTGTTTATAAATGACATCCATAAGAGACGTCTTAGTGATCCTGCAGTCAATCAGGCTGAATTGGTCACCGATTTTTGATATTAACTGAGTGATGATATAATAACAGTTTTATAAATGGTAGAACAATTCTTTTAGAATGACGTTAATACATTGTATGAACCCTAGTTCGACGTGTGGCTGGACCATTCACAGGTTTATACGATACTTAAGTGTTACAGATTGATTGATTGAATATCTAGCGTCATTTTTTATGCCATCGAGTGCTAACAGACGATCAGCTAACATAACCATTGTTTCCTGGGATTCTGAAAGGTTAACCAGTACTCGAGCACATCCCATCTCCGCAAGTAACTGATAACTTCCGTGCGGTAAGAGACGAATGATAATGCGACAAAATGTCGTATATCAATCATCACGGAGACTCTTGCCGGATCGGGATTCGAACTCACGACCCCTTGATTGATAGTCAAAAGCATTACCGATTGAGGTAATCTGGCCCGGCCAGTGTAACAGCACATCAATAGGACCTAGTCTTGTTGTCACTTCTTCTATAGTTGTGCATTTTACTTATATACTAATGTTATGTCTCAATTATTGTGAGTAATTATTTTGCCGTTTCGGTTGGTGTGTCCGTTGGATGATACGTCACCTAGTAGACATGTACATGTGATTGAGTGTAGTATTATCTAACCCACTACCCAATTTATTTCTAGTATGCGAAAACGTCATGTAATGAAATTTGTTTGTAATATCGACTGAAACATAAATCTACTGTGTAGTTGGCGTGACTGTACTAAAGGTTTGAGATATGTATGTATTGTTGGCCGTATTCGTGTAACAATACAGTGGATACAAAAGTATAAGACAATAACCATCTTACGAAATGTTAAAAGTAAATAATCGACTTGTTGATGAAAAACCTGCAAATATAACAAAAGGAGAGTTTGAGAGTGTTTTTTTTTTGCACTTTATTAGCTTTATCTGTTTAAACCCATAATATAATGCCCATACCAACATGTATTGTATACTGTTCCTCATTACGGATGATAAAATATCTAGGCTGATGCTGACTATGAAAAAAAAATATGATTGGCCCATTTTCTGGTGACACCATGCCTTAGTGCTACAGCTGTTGTTTAAAATTGATGGATGGCATCCACAAACTATGTCTCGATGGTAATGGTACAGATACATGTAGCACTCATCTTAATCATTATTGATGTTAATACTTATGCTGGAAATGATAGGAAATTCTTCTAGTCTCACAAAAGTAGCTCAACGTATATATTTGGTCCATTGGCCCGATTTTTTTTTAAATGGCACTATGCGTTTGTGTTACAGCTGTTGTTTAACATTGATGGATGGCATCCATAAACTATGTCAGATTTTGTGATCATGGATGCAACCAATTATATACGTACATGTAGCGCCCATCTAAATCATTAACCAAGAGATGTTATACTAACAATGTTGGAAATGATACGAAAGTTTTCTAGCCTGAAAAAAAATAGCTAAACGTACAATGTATATGATTGGTCCGTTCACCGGTTTGTAACAATGACACAATACTACAGTGGTACAGTACGGTCATATTTATGTTTTTCCATGACTTGATATCATTTCTTCTGTATGTATGTAATGTAGTTAATATTGCTGAATTGACTGTTATGGTGTCTGTGGCCTGTAATTGCTAGCTCTCTCTATTTGGACGTATTTATCTTAGCATAGTATATCTGATTGAAGTATCATATTTATATCCTCCGAGTATACGTAAAGATTATATTCCTAGTATATGTCTCAATACACAGTTGAATCGTGTTCTTTGCTCTCTATAAAATAATATAAAAAAATATGATATTGTTTTTTATAACAGGATCAGAATCGCCGGGCCCGATTAGCTCAGTCGGTAACGCGTTTGACTATCAATCCAGGGATCGTGAGTTCGAATCCCCGCCCGGCAATAGTCTCCGTTATAACTGATATACGACATTATGTCTCATTATAATTCGTCTCTCAATGCTGATTCAAGTGGGGAAGTTATCAGTTACTTGCGGAGATGGTGTGTGCTCGAGTACTAGTTAACCTTTCAGGATCCCAGGAAACAGTGCTTAGGTTAACTGACCGTCTGTTAGCCCTCGGTGGCATAAAAATGACGCTAAATATTCAATCAATCATGACAGGAATGATCCCCACACACAAATGTACAATAACTCGTAGATTCACCAGCTTGGGTTTTCAAAGACAGTGCAGTGACACCCTATTTTTTTTTAAAAAGTAGTCCTAAAATGTTCATAAATACACATGCATCTTTAAAATCCTAAATAAATTACTTTTTTTTAAAAAAAAAAAAAGCAGTGTTTCATGGCAGTAAGGCTATGTCAGCTTTTGTTCTTCCCATCTGCAGCAAGAAATCAAAACCACTATGAACCATTTCGAAAATTTCCATAAGCGCAAGAATCGTGTTATCGTAGCAAAAAAGGGGAACAACTATGTATTGATATGTATAGGACGCATTGGTGTGTTGAATAGTGTTCACAATCTCCACTGAAATACATCAATCGTGCATAAATATACTTAAACTTTGCCTATTTTGAATTATAATAAAACTGATATGGCTACAAAAATAAAATAAAACATTTTGAAACTTTGACATCTGTATTTAACGTCTGTCATATTCCTTAAATAATATATTCCGATACAATTGTGGTATAACAATAACCGCCAACGACGTTAATAGCCTAATAGTTAATGAAAAGCATGTTGCGAATATGGAGGAAAAACACATGAATTTACGTCAAACCAAAGTTGCAGAACATCAAGTGTTTATTTTTGTATTAGTTTTTTGCACTTGAATAGCTTTTCTGTTGAAACATACACACTCAATAATGCTCTAATTTCCAGCCATATATTCTACATTGTTTTGCCTTCAACGTGCATACATTCTGATCCTTGTCTTCATCGTGGATACATTCGGATCCTTGTCTTCACCGTGAATACATTCTGATCCTTGTCTTTACCGTGGATACATTCTGATCCTTGTCTTCACCGTGAATACATTCGGATCTTTGTCTTCACAATGGATACATTCTGATCCTTGTCTTCACCGTGAATACATTCTGATCGTTGTCTTCACCGTGAATACATTCTGATCCTTGTATTCACTGTGGATACATTCTGATCCTTGTATTCACCGTGAATACATTCGGATCCTTGTCTTCATCGTGAATACATTCTGATCGTTGTCTTCACCGTGAATACATTCTGATCGTTGTCTTCACCGTGAATACATTCGGATCCTTGTATTCACCGTGGATACATTCTGATCCTTGTATTCACCGTGGATACATTCTGATCCTTGTATTCACCGTGGATACATTCTGATCGTTGTCTTCACCTGAATACATTCTGATCGTTGTCTTCACCGTGGATACATTCTGATCCTTGTATTCACCGTGGATACATTCGGATCTTTGTCTTCACCGTGAATACATTCGGATCCTTGTCTTCACCGTGAATACATTCTGATCCTTGTATTCACCGTGGATACATTCTGATCCTTGTCTTCACCGTGGATACATTCTGATCCTTGTATTCACCGTGGATACATTCTGATCCTTGTCTTCACCGTGGATACATTCTGATCCTTGTATTCACCGTGAATACATTCTGATCGTTGTCTTCACCGTGAATACATTCTGATCCTTGTCTTCATCGCGGATACATTCTGATCCTTGTTTTCATAATGGATACATTCTGATCCTTGTCTTCACCGTGGATACATTCGGATCTTTGTCTTCACCGTGAATACATTCGGATCCTTGTCTTCACCGTAGATACATTCTGATCCTTGTCTTCACCGTGGATACATTCTGATCCTTGTCTTCACCGTGAATACATTCGGATCCTTGTCTTCACAATGGATACATTCGGATCCTTGTCTTCACCGTGAATACATTCGGATCGTTGTCTTCACCGTGGATACATTCGGATCTTTGTCTTCACCGTGGATACATTCGGATCTTTGTCTTCACCGTAGATACATTCTGATCCTTGTCTTCACAATGGATACATTCTGATCCTTGTCTTCACAATGGATACATTCTGATCGTTGTCTTCACCGTGGATACATTCTGATCCTTGTATTCACCGTGGATACATTCGGATCTTTGTCTTCACCGTAGATACATTCTGATCTTTGTCTTCACAATGGATACATTCTGATCCTTGTCTTCACCGTGGATACATTCGGATCCTTGTCTTCACCGTGGATACATTCTGATCCTTGTCTTCACCGTGGATACATTCGGATCTTTGTCTTCACCGCGGATACATTCGAATCCTTGTCTTCATCGTGGATACATTCGGATCCTTGTCTTCACCGTAGATACATTCAGATCCTTGTCTCCACCGTGGATACATTCGGATCATATTGTATGAAGTACAATGTGAAGACGCGTGGTTAAGTATCAATTATGCTACATATATCATTTGAAATGTTATGAAATATGTGTCACCTAAACAGTCAAAGCATTTTATTATATTAATCAGAGATATCAGAAAACAATAGACTCGCCTTATATGAATATTGAATAATTTATCCCACCAAGATACCTAAAGCATAAAATAGCGATTTGGGGATTCCATATCGCTTGTTTGATTTCGCACTTCACGTCACATTTTGGTAAAATGGTACCCAATTTTCTGATTGAAATTGTATGTGTTACGAACTCATCTGATATTGATATATTTTATTTTTTAAGATTTGTGTCAATTGACGTGAGAGTCTTACACACACTTAATAAAAAATTAAACTAACATCATTTAAACATACGGGCTTAAATAAACTGACTAAAACAGTGTTAATCTTTGTCGTCTGCTTTTTCATATTACCCATACGACAAGATCCAAGATGGCGACGGTAGATGACACACAGACTCAAAGTGTATGACACGTCAATAACGAATTACATAATCAGAAATGTTGAAATAAAAATTGAGTTCATGTGCATTACCTATAATTAAGAGACCACCGAACGGGTTTGTCAGTAACTCATTTGTGGCACAGCAACATTTTTAGATATTGTTTAAAAAAGTCCAACCTGGCGTTAGGTTTGAAAAATAGATCCAAGTTGATGCATATAAGGATATATAACTGTAGTCATACCTGTATATAACGCCTATATGGATAAGGATAAGAGATTTAAAAAAAAACACTTCCTAATTAAAAATTGACAAATCCTATCAGTGCGATATACACCGTTGTGTAACATATTTTAACACTAAGATATAAACACATACAAAGTAAAAATAATAACGCCGGCAGGTAGATATCAGACTTAACGTTATTTTTAGCATTTGCTCTTTCTTTTTAACATTGATTCATAACAGATGACCACAATTGTGTGATATATCATATTTTCAACAATAACCAGTCTGAGAGTAATGTCCCTTTCCAGAAGAGATAAAACACACCGTTTATTCCTTAAATAATTATTCCCCAATCTCCTAAAGCATGAAAGGCTGTGTGATTGACAGGACAACTGCAGTAAGTCGTTACTTCTAATATTTCATTGCGTTACTTTTAACACCCACTTTGTTTAATAACTTCAAAAAATAGATACAATTATCGTCATAAAATAAATTATTGCATTTAGATCAAATGTGCATTTCGCACAGTTTAGGTTGTGATAAAAACAGCTAATTTATTTGTTGTGAAATATATCATTTTGAAGTTGTTTATGAACCGCGGAAGTGAATATTACCCAGCTCCGGGCAATAAATCGCACACGTTATGATTTTATAAGCACATACGTCTTGTCTAAAAATTCCAGCGTGCAGATAAAACGCTTTTAATCGGATAAATGAATGAAACCTGGTTGGCAGGCTGGAAATGCAGTATTATTAAAAATACCATCATTATGGCAGAACAGCGAAGCAACTGACGTGCCTCTCACCGACACCCTCTGTTGGAGTCGATATAATGAAAAAGATAAGATATACGATACACTAGCAGTTGATGGTCTCTTCAAAACATGTTTAATCATTGAGATAATATGAACAGATGTAATTGATACGCATTTGAAAGAGCAAAAAGTCATGAGAGGTGTAATTATAGATGTGTGTAGTGGAAGGAAGCACGTTAGTTATGTTGATCACTGGCCTGCCTTTTACAAAAAATAATCGTAAGTCAATTTGACAATTTTTTCGTTGGATTTTTCTTTTTTTCCCCGGTGTTTAGAATGGTTCTATTTCCAGAAAATATATCATATTCTGCATGATGTGAACCAATGTTGGGTTTATTTGGATAAATATTTACAGAATAGGATAATTATTGGTCTACGTTTACGACGAGTTATGTTTTAATTTATTGTTTTTGTTAAACACACCAAAGAAGATTCTTTGCATTTTACTTTTTTTAAATAATGAAGTTATAAGATATTCGCTTGCTAGTTTTGCTTAAATACACAATATGAATTTTCAAAGAATTATAAATTCATCCGTGATTCTGATAAACTCTTTTCTTATACTTTTCAAATTAATAAACAAGGGAAATGCATGTTCATTGCACGTCGTGAACATACACAAATACTAACGAATATGTTATGTTTATTTCTTGTTTTTCTGTGTATTAAATTGAGTCACTTATAAGCGACTGATATTTTTCTGAAATAGCGTACATATGGGTTGTCCATTAAACTGTTTCCAAATTATTAGTGATGTTCCAACTAATTAATAAATCGTCAAAGTGTTACCATCGACATATACATAGCAATGTGTAAGATTGTCCCGGGCGAGGATCGAACCCAGAACCTTCCCCATGCGTGGCAGATGCGCTATCCCTACACCAGCGCTGCGGTTCCAATTAAGAAGACGACCGATAACTTTTTGCCGTATTTGATGATGTTAAAGATGTGGATAATGAGTGCGATATCAGTGTAGAAGCGTATAATTATACTACTATTAAATAACGTAATTGCCGAGAGACCATACGAAACTGTGATCCTTTCTATCTCATCATGTAAAAAAGCCGTATAATCCGGTGAATTTAATGTTACATCCCTTAAAACAGCGAAGTTGTAGTCAACGATTTTATTATTGATTTATCCATTGAATGTATTAAACTTCTTATCATAAAACATACGTTAATATGAATGTAAATGTAATTTATTAATGACTCTGTAAATAATTATTGAAATTTAAATATTGTAAAAATATAATTATCGCTTAGAATAGTTTGATACTCTGTCTCTGAAAGTTCTAGTATGACACCTTTAAACCTAATTATGCCCTTTCTTTCAAATAAAATATACAATTACAATACACAATTGATGTCATTAAGATCAATAAATTGCATTTTCTTTTCAGAAAAAAATAAGATTAAGTGAAAATAAAACAATTCATGAAATTTGTCGCAGTGTCCCTTTAAAGTCGAAATACAAACAAATTTGGGTGCGCGGCTTTAAAACGTTGTGTTCAACTCCAGCACAGCTGACTTGGTAGACTGTCGCATCAACCTGTTACCGCGGTAATAAAAACATCGCCTGGCGTGTAAACCAAGGTCAAACAACTATTGACCTTATACACACATTGTGGCCGACTGTCCCATGTAATTAAAGAGAAATAAAATGCACACTGGATATTTTGTGACAAACGGTGACCATAGAACGAATAGTGAACTTCAATGAAATTGCGATGTCCGATTATTCGGTAGAAAAAAGACAGAGCATGTTGCTCATTTTAAAATAGGTACTTACTAGATTTGTATTTTTATTTCGATGTTTTATTTCTCAATAACATCTGTTACACATATATGGTGTATTAACTACACTAACTACATTAAGCATATTCCACTTTTACACGTTTATAGAGATATTTTTATTTAAATAATTCATATTTTCCGTTTGATTACTTTCTAATTAAAAAGATTATTTTTCCAAATACTACATCTCGATGTAGCGTTTATAATGTATAAACATCATTAATTTTGATATTAAGCGATGGGCAACTATTTGACATGTAAAAATTGGTTTCCAGAGAATTGTAATGTTTGAAAGATCGTTTGATTTCCAATACTACATCTCAACGCAATGTTGATTATGTATTTAATGTGTTAATATTATTGAATTTGATTGGCGATAGACAACTTATTCATAGATAAAAAAAAATGACTTCTTGAGAATTGTAATTTTTGACCTCTCCCTCCCTCAAACCTAGTATCATTTTTTATAGTGTATCGAGAATGACAATCACAAGTAACAAAAAATGATTGTACAATTCCGACAAAATAAAAGATTTAAAAAGCATTTTTTTTTCATTGATGTATATTAATTAAAATATAAATTGCAACAATAGTCGATGAGCCTTGAGAATCAACTTTAATGCTAAATTGAAAACGGTTACTAACTATAAAAGTATGTTAAACATTTTTTTTTATCTTACCTCGATTGTGAAAAAAGTGATTGCAACTTAGATAAATCACGCTCGATGTCTAACTGGGTAGAACCAGTACTAAGTATATGCGAAAAATGTGTCTTGCTCAAGGACATCGCACTAAGCCTAGGCCATCCTCCGAACCTAGGCCCACTTTTCTACCACCAGACCACACGCTCCAGCAGGTTATATTTCAAAATTAAAGCACATGTACTGCAGACATCATACAAAAGAGTCTTTATCTCTTCAAAACTCAATTTGTATTATCGAATTCCAGTAAAAGTGGTAATTAGTTTCTAAGATCATCTGTATCATAAATGTTACATTTTTTCTGCAACTTATTACAATTTTATGTTCTTTTTTCTGTGATATACAAATGCAATGTAATTATTTCTTAAAAACAAATCATGATGCATGCCGATGGATCTTAATCAAATATGAGCACTTAATATTCATATCAACTCTACCTTGGTGGCGATCACCGCGTATATCATAATAAAATCATAATTAACCGCCCAGGGATATACGATCATCAGTTTCGCTGAACGCTTGTGTGTCCTAAACTAACCCGCAACATCACAAATAACCTACCAATGCGTCGTCTGGCCAACGTGTGAACAGACGGTGAATTATTAATCAAGACCAATTTCCTCCCCCATCTGCGGTCAGTTATGGTATTTATTGTCTACATACATTATACACCCACAATACTTTTATAAATCTATGTATTAACCTTTGTCGTGACTCAAGATCAATGAATCACGCATGGACTTCCTATTTATAATAGGTTTGTTATGTATTAATAATGTGTTGTTTTTTTAACTCTGTGCACTATATGACTTAATGGCCAGCATTTTGTAAGATTAACATTTACGACCAAACTCTCTAACTGAACGAATAGATTTGTGTCGTTCACAAATCCCACGTAATGAACACATTCCTGTCATCGGTCATTTTAGTTTCGGATATATTTTACGATATGGCATTGTTACCGAGATATTACGATTGATTACGGTGAATGGTTACAGTCTGACTGTAATAGACGCGGGATACAGCAATTAAATTGCAGGGTTTCAGATGCTGGATAATTGTTAAATATGTTTTTATAGATTGGATGCATTAAAATATAAAATATAAAATATAAAATATAAAATATAAAATATAAAATATAAAATATAAAATAAAAGAATAAACGTTCAGGATATTAACAAACATTATACAACAAACCAGTTTACATGAACATTTTCGACGGGCACTTAATTTGCACGTGGTACATGCCGTAAGATTCATAACTCATGAACGCCCAACAAATAAGGTTCATACCTGAAGCAATTGTAGCACTCATGCATTCCATACACAGCTTAAAATCATAGGTAATGTTTTCTTTGTCAATAATGCGGTAGATGTATAGTTAAATAGTATAGATTCACCAATTAATTATATTGGTCAATAAAACAGAATGTGAAGCGCATGGTCCAGCGGTAGAACATTGATATCAGGATCGGAGAGGGTCGTGGGTTCGATCCTCCGCTTTGGCTATATGTGGTGTCCTTGAGCGAGACACTTTCTCCGCATACGCTTTGTAC
This sequence comes from Panopea generosa, assembly GCA_029582155.1. Lineage (NCBI taxonomy): Eukaryota > Metazoa > Mollusca > Bivalvia > Adapedonta > Hiatellidae > Panopea > Panopea generosa. The sequence goes on along the minus strand of CM055896.1, from coordinate 17,551,328 downwards.
TGATTCTACCGAAGAGGACCTCAAGCGTGATTTGTCAAAATAAATAAGTTTAAAAAATAAAACAGTATACAGAACTTTACAGCCATGCGGCTTCAGTACAAACACATCAACATGGATAGAATAACCGGTGCCTAAAATATGTATTACAAGTAACTTTAAAAATATCAAACTGAAGATCATATGACGTATTGGTATTCCAAGAAATATAACAAACGCAATGAATTATTCATTTTGATAGCAGGAAAAGCGGTGTTTGTAATTTGCTTGCATGATTTCGTTATGTATTCATAGCATCTATTTTGGCAAAGATTACTTATTATTTTTCCGATTGTAATATCCAAACTCATTTTGTATGAATTATGACAGTAAATCCATGATGGTTTCAATACTCAGGACATGCAACAACCTCTGGGACGCCAACATCAGCATTTAAATAAACTGGTTATTGAATCAGTAACCTCTCGAACGCAAGAGGTCAAACAGCCGTGGAGTTACTGCCAGTATGATAACTGGTTTATTCGTCCGTTAATACATATGCTTGACCTACAGATAAACCTGTCTTAAGCAGCCACTCAAGAAAAACAATAAAAATTGCCCCCTTTAAGCAGGTAGCTACTTAATACGGGTTAATTAAAACTAAAATGGTAAAAAAAATGGTAAATCGAAATTGTGATTGTTTAAGACAAGTTTTGCTTAATAGAGGTGACCACTAAAACAGGTTTTACTGTATTTGGTTTTAAATTTCATGTACATAATTTATGTTGACTTTTATAAACCATACATAAATATACCATTTAAATAGATTTCTTTTAAACGGCCAGGATTTTAAGCTAATATTGTAAGACTGCGTTACTGCTCTATATATAAGAAAGGGGGATCATCCGTGTCCGAGTGGTCTAAAGCGCCGTCTCAAGATCACTTACTTCTCACCGCTAAGGTCGTAGGTTCGAGTCCCGCTCGCTTCAAAAACTTAATGTGAGAAAGTTTGCCAGTTACTTGCGGAAGGACGGTGGTTCTACTCAGATTCATTCTGAGGTTTTCCTCCATCAATAATCCTGGATATGACATATATAACCTGAAATGTGTTGAACATTGCGTTAAAACCCATCTCCCCAAAATGTCGCCAAGGTACTATGCAGAAAAGAGTGATATATGTATACTTTTTTTTTAAAAAAATGTATCAATTTTTGTTTACTCGCACATACGAAAATGTAAATTAGTTTGATATATTAGTTTTTATACAGAAAGTGGCTACTCTATCCGCCCTTAAATATAATTTCTTTCAGGCTTAAACCAGCAATTTATTAAATAGTTGAAAACGGCCCAGATACCATCTGTGTCTCGGGATACGTTCCTTGTCGCAGGAGAGGCCTTCAATAAAGATGTTTACCAGTGATAGCTAGAGGAAATTGCAAATCACTTTGTTATGGTAACATACCATTCATTTGATAAATGGACGGGTGGTAGTTTTGTAAATAAGTACAAATAGTTAGTTTAATGAAGGTATGTGTGTGCGTTTGAGGTACAAACAAACTGTTGCAATTTGTGTTACATTTACTTTATCTAGTGTCAGTATTCACGTTTAACACTATCCGCATTTTCTGGAACTTATAAACACAAATATTTATATAAGCGGAAATACTTCATTTATTTCATCTGTATCATTTTAAACACAATAAAGATAATATGTGGTGTATCAAGTTTTATTGGCAGAGAAGAACCCCCAGTAAGAATCTGAGTAGAACACCGTCTTTCCTCAAGTATCTGACAATATCTTTCACACAAAGTTGGTGAAGCGAACGCGACTCGAACCCGGCATAAGCGGTGAGAGATATTTGATCTTGAGACAGCGTCTACGAAAGACCATTCCACCACGGAGGACACTGTATATCGGACTTAACGGATAGAGAAAAATGACCCTCACAATGATACAATCTACTGATTTGTGATTTTGTTTAATTTTATAGTATAGTTGGATTCTTTTCTAATACATAACATGTTGCATATCCAGTGGTATTGGTGGACGTAAATCCCTAGATACATATACATTGCACGTGAATCTGAGTAGAACCACTGTGCACCCACAAGTAGCTAGCATAAACTTTACAGACCGAGCCGGGCTCGAACCAACGTCCTCTGTGGTTAGAGGGTTAGCATATGTAATATTAAGACGGCGCCTTAGATCACTCGTCTACGGAGGACCCTTCGTAACAATTTTAAGTTGACTCGCAACAAGAAATTAGAGCTTCTTCTATAGTTTCTTGCTCGCAACGTGCTAATAGAAGCGTGAATTAGTTACCTTAAGACTTAATCAAGGACCGTAACAAACAAACGAATTGTCAATGACTCAGATAGTAATGTATTATCCATAAAATATCAACATTTTATATTACAGTTAGTTAAATAGCAAAACCTATTTAACAAGCGGTATATTCTTTATTTCTGTTTTGTTTTGTGTAAAATCAATCCATGTCACGAGCTGTTTATTTTCCTTCACAACCAGCAGCATTATTACATACAGCTTAAGCGTAAAATGACATCTGAACCCACACTATATAATTAAAGATTTACAGATAGCGGGTGTCACCATACTATCAATTATGTTATAAACAAGGTATCAGCAGTACGAAATCTTGTAAACTATTAGTATTTTTTTAAAAAATTATCATTTAGACCGTTATTTAATTACGTCGCAATTAGCAGAACAGTAATATCGGTGTGTTAATCGCGTAAAATTGAGAATAAAACCTAAAAAACAAAACATCGTTGATAGTATCGCGAGATTCAAGTGTGAATGCTTTCCGGACCATGTTATTTAAATGTTGCATGATAGATTTCGAGATAACGCCCTGTTAGCAAGGCTCGTTAAGTGCTGGGTTCGTTTTACCAGACTGTTAGCCACACAGGGCGTCAACTCCATAATAGAAGATTGTTACTATTGAAAGCTCGTAACCCGTCTTGCTAGATAGTATCTCACAGCTATTAAAGTCATTCTATCTATGTCTAGCAAAGTGTCAAAGTTTACTCGTTTCGTAAAGTTGAGACGGTTGAAGGTGAAAATAAATGACATAATATTGTCACTTTGATTTTTGAAATGAATAAACTTTGACATAATCATGGTGTTTTCTTTTTTAAAACATTGCTATAACAGAAGAAATTATGACACTCTCGACTAAAGTATAACAAAAACGAAAGAGAATCGTGGCATTTGATACCAAAAATAGCCAACTGGAATCTAGCATTACCTTGATCTTTGATAAACCATACAGTACCACTATCTAAATTATGTAATCATACGCAATGTATCGTATTAGTAATCAATTAGTTTCTATAAGTAAGTGACAATACAACCGTCTGTTTCCATATCTTAGACTGTCAGTCACTGAACACTCAGAAGTCAGTTTGATATTCGATTTTTTAAGTGCAGAACTCTTCAACATTGGCGGCTAAAAGATTAGGGCTAAGATCAGCTCTATCACGAAAAGCGAAACACCAATGTATCGTGTAGTAGTGATTAACTAAAATGTGCAATCATTTCAGATATACCGGCTGCCAAACCTGTGTTAGTGGTCACCTCTATTCAGTAATCATTTGTCCTAAATAGCCATATTTTCTGTTTGTCATTTTTATATTTTTTTTAGTTTTTATCAATCTGTATTAAGCAGCTAACTGTCTTGATATGTCATTGTCGCTGTCAGTTTCTATATGTTTTTATTTGGATTATCAATGCTATGTTGGGTTTTTAGGCATTGAGCTTCATTTAAGTATGACCTCAGAACCACCGTCCTTTCGCAAGTAACTGGCAAACATTCTCACAAAAAGTTTTTGGACCGAGCGGGCGTCGAACCCACGACCTTAGCTGTGAGAGGTAAGTAATAATGAGACGACGCCTTAGACTATTCAACCACAGAGGACCCTTTCATTTAAAAAAGTCACCTCATAATGTTTAGAATGATCGCAATTTTTCTATGGCTAAGTACATATTGCGTCAGTCATGAATTTAGATGCCCGGGGAAATTCACCCCGGTACAAAGACCATTACCCCCAACATACATACGATTTCAAGGCAATAATTTTAACTATAAAATATAATTGTCCATCAGCAGTCATGTGGACATACAGTGTAAGTGGCCCACGCTGAGTGCGTTATATTTCAGTAATCATGACTTTAACATAACAGTGTAATAAATTATTTCTGCTTATCACGTTTTATGGTCGCCTTTGCGCTATGCATCGTTACTACTAAGTCACGCATTTATTATACTGAAATTATCAAATAAACTGTAAATGAATTAAACACACAAACTGAGGTTCTATAAAGAAATAGGAGGTCGAGCACTTGTAATTGTTAGTTCAAATATGCATTTTTATCTTTTCTTTTTACAAAAAAAAAAAAATGCAAGATTATACGCGTGTTTTCTTGTCATTTGCCGAAACTAAACTGTATATAATTTGTGGTTTAACGGCTGCTCAATTACATTGGGCTTGATCAAGGCCTCTATGGAAGCTACTGGCTCAGTTAATAAAGTATGCTGCATCAGTAGTTTAAGTTCGGAAAGGAAAGTTGTTATATTGATGATTTTTTGTCTGCAACTTCACACGGCTATTTTATGAAATATATAATGATATACTTTTCTGTTGTTGCGTTTTACATTGGGCAAAAATTGGGTTAAACGTCATCTTTAACACATTACAAGTTTATGTAGATTTATTGCCGAAGAAAACCCGCGGACGTAAAGACAGGGATTTGAGATAAAAAACACCATCCTTCAGCAGGTATCTGGTAAACTTATTTGGATTCAGAAATAAAATACATAGTCAGGAGAAATATGATATAGTTATGAGGATAGGTAGAGTGCACGTTGCAGCGTAAACCTCGCCTCATACTAGTCATAGTAGTCTAAGAAGTGTTCACGTTAACCTCGCCTCCTAGTGACAATCTCCACGTGACAAGCCTCATTCTGGCAATGACCACGTGAAAACCTAGCTTAATACTGACAGTATTCACGTGGCAACATAGCCTCATAGTGACTGATAGCCTCATAGCCACATAACCTCATAGTGACAGTCTCCACGTCGTGGCAACAGAGCCTCATAGTGACAGTCTCCAAGTGACAACATAGCCTCAACGCGACATACTCCACGTGGCAACAAAGCCTCATAGTGTCAATCTCCACGTCGCAACTAGCCTTATAATGATAGTCTGCACGTGAAAACTAAGTCTTATAGTGACAGTATCAACGTGAAAACCTAGCATTATAGTAACAGTCTACACGTGAAAACCTAGTCTTATAGTGACAGTCTCCACGTTAAAACCTAGCGCTATAGCGACAGTTTTCACATGAAAACCTAGCCTTACAGTGACAGTCTCAACGTGAAAAAACTAGCATTATAGTGACAGTCTCCACTTGAAAACTTAACCTTATAGTGGCAGTCTCCACGTCGCAATTAGCTTTATAGTGACAGTCTCCACGTCGCAACTAGCTTTAATGTGACAGTCTCCAAGTGAAAATTTAATCTTATAGTGACAGACTCCACTTGAAAACCAAGCCTTAAAGTGACAGTCTCCACGTGAAAACCTAGCCTTATAGTGACAGTCTCCACGTGAAAACCTAGTCTTATAGTGACACTCTCCACGTAACATTATTGCCTTATAGTGACAGTCTCCACGTGAAAACCTAGCCCTATAGTGACAGTCTCCACGTGAAAACCTAGCCTTCTAGTGACAGTCTCCACTTGAAAACCTAGTCTTATAGTGACAGTCTTCTCGTGAATACCTAGCCTTATAGTGACAGTCTCCACGTGAAAACCTAGTCTTATAGTGACAGTCTCCATGTCGCAACTAGCTTATATTGACAGTCTCCACATGAAAGTTTAATCTTATAGTGACAATCTCCACTTGAAAACCAAGCCTTATAGTGACAGTCTCCACGTGATAACCTAGCCTTATAGTGACAGTCTCGACGTGTAAACCTAGTCTTATAGTGACATTCTCCACGTTACAACATTGCCTTAAAGTGACAGTATCCACGTGAAAACCTAGCCCTATAGTGACAGTCTCCACGTGAAAACCTAGCCTTATAGTGACAGTGTCCACGTGAAAACCTAGTCTTATAGTGACAGTCTCCACGTAACAACATTGCCTTATAGTGATAGTCTCTACGTGAAAACCTAGCATTATAGTGACAGTCTCTGCGTGAAAACCTTGCCTCATAGTGACAATCTCCACGTGGCAACATAGCCTTATAGTGACAGTCTCCACGTGAAAACCTAGCCCTATAGTGACAGTCTCCACGTGAAAACCTAGCCTTCTAGTGACAGTCTCCACTTGAAAACCTAGTCTTATAGTGACAGTCTTCTCGTGAATACCTAGTCTTATAGTGACAGTCTCCACGTTAAAACCTACCCTCATAGTGACAATCTCCACGTGGCAACATAGCCTTAAAGTGATAGTCTCCACGTGAAAACCATGCCTTATAATGACAGTCTCCAAGTGAAAACATAGCCACATACTGACAGTATCCACGTGGCAACATAGCGTCATACTGGCAGTATTCACGTGGCAGCATATCCTCATAATAACAGTATTCACGTGGCAACATAGGATCATAATGACAGTGTCCACGTGGCAACAAAGCCTCATAATGACAGTGTCCACGTGGCAACATAGATTAATAATGACAGTTTTCATCTGGCAACATAGTCTAATAATGACAGTGTCCACGTGGCAACATAGCCTCGTAATGACAGTATTCATGTGGCAACAAAGCCTCATACGGACGGTATTCACGTGGCAACATATCCTCATAGTGAGAGTATTCACTTGGCAACAAAGTCTCATACTGAGAGTATTCACGTGGCAACATAGCCTCACAATGACAGTATTCACGTGGCAACAAAGTCGCATAATGACAGTATTCACGTGGCAACATAGCCTCATACTGACAGTGTCCACGTTGCAACAGAGCCTCATAATGACAGTGTTCATGTGGCAACATAGCACCATAATGACAGTATTCACGTCGCAACAAAGTATCATAATGACAGTATTCACGTGGCAACATAGTCTCATACGGACGGTATCCATGTGGTAACATATCCTCATGCTGACAGTGTCCACGTGGCAACATAGCCTCATAATGATAGTGTCCATGTGACAACAAAGCATCATACTTAGAGTATTCACGTGGCAACAAAGCCTCATAATGACAGTATTCACGTGGCAACATAGCCTCATAATGACAGTTTTCACGTGGTAACATAGGATCATAATGACAGTAATCACGTGGCAACATAACCGCATACTGAGAGTATTCATGTGGCAACAAAGCCTCATGATGGCAGTATTCACGTGACAACATAGCCTCATACTGACAGTGTCCACGTGGCAACAGAGCCTCATAATGACAGTGTTCATGTGGCAACAAAGTATCATAATGACAGTATTCACGTGGCAACATAGCATCATACTTAGAGTATTCACGTGGCAACAAAGCCTCATAATGACAGTATTCACGTGGCAACATAGCCTCATAATGACAGTATTCACGTGGTAACATTACCTCTAATGACAGTATTCACGTGGCAACATATCCTGATAATGACAGTAATCACGTGGCAACATAGCCTCATACTGAGAGTATTCATGTGGCAACAAAGCTTCATGATGACAGTATTCACGTGGCACCAAAGCCTCATAATGGCAGTAATCACGTGGCACATACATAGCCTCATAATGACAGTAATCACGTGGTAACACAGCCTCATACTGAGAGTATTCATGTGGCAACAAAGCCTCATGATGACAGTATTCACGTGGCACCAAAGCCTCATAATGGCAGTAATCACGTGGCAACATAGCCTCATAATGACAGTAATCACGTGGTAACATAGCCTCATACTGATAGTATTAATGTGGCACCAAAGCCTTATAATGACAGTATTCACGTGGCAACATAGCCTCATATGGACGGTATTCACGTGGCAACATATCCTCATACTGACATTATTCACGTGGCAACAAAGCCTCATAATGACAGTGTCCACGTGGCAACTTATATTTATATCTTCAATATAAGAGGATAAAAAAGTAAACGTTGATGTTAGTTCACGTCGAATATCACAAAAGTGAAACTCCGACCCTCACACACCTATTAAGGGTTGATTAAATTGATCACATTTTAGTGATTGAAATTAAAAAAAAAGATTTTAGTAAGATTAGAGAATTTAAAATTTAGAATTACATTTTCATACTTTTTAGATAGTAACACATACTTTTTTTTATAAAGGCATTTTGTACTGTTATGTTGAATTTAATCTAGATTTTTGTGTTACCTCATTTATTTTATTGTATTATGCATACTGATCTCTAATAGCTGTATATTGAAAAAAAAAAAAAACTTTATACTTATGTGACATTTATTTGGGAAATTAAAGTGGTATGTTAACATTGTCAATATGATTAAAATGTCATCTAGTACTTAATTAAGATCTGATATCATGATATGATCACATATACATTGCAGGGTATTGTCGTACATGTGTAAGTAGGTCAAAACTATTTATGATAGTATTGTCAGTGTTTATAACGCAATGGTTAAACACCCCCACGACTTTAACTTAGTTTTAATTGTTACAGTACATAAGCAAACCTCGTTTGCTGCAAATCATGAACTAAATAGATTTGGCGTTTTGTTTTGTTTAAAAAGATGTAACGAGCCAACACAATTCTTTTTATGGAAACTATAAGTCAAGTTATTGTACTTGAAAACAAAGTTTAACTATAATTCTATGTAAAAGTCGTTAATGCTAGTGTTTAAAGTGACACTATTTCCAGTACTTCGTATAATTCTTCATTTCAAAACTAAACTTTTAAATAAATGCAAAATCTAGATATCAGTGTAGTATTAATTTATTTCTAATATCTATAAAACCGTTTTGGTACCTCAAGCAGCTCGATGAAAATTGGATTTTATTAGCTGCATTGATAAAAAATAGCTATTTACACACCTGGCTTGTTCATTAATTTTCGGCTTCCCTCGATTAATTATTTTAAAAATTGAAATGCGTAATAGATATAAAAATTGCAATAACCACAGGTTCATGGACACTTCACATATTTTATAGAAATTGCAATTTAAAACAAAAAAAATATTTTCTACAAAATTGTACAGATTATTTTTTTCTAATTTATTCTTAACTCGATGGTGATGCAAGCTTAGAGCTTATATGTACCACTCTTGAGTCCGCTTCCATCTAGAATCAGTACTGAATGTTTTCTTTAAAGAGGCATCGGGTCGAGCAGGGATGTCGAACCCGTAACCACTGGCGTGAGCGGCCAACACCTTACATTAAGCGTACAGTGTGTTATTTTGATATAAGTCAATCACAATAGGAAACATGTATGACAAGTAACAATGTAGGCTTTAATTAATTATCAAAACCTATCAATTAGTGTATGTATGCATTCATGAACTCATAGAAATAGTGAGTACTTTAAAAGTAACATAGTTGTTAAGGCACAATAGTTAATACGTAATAAAGTATACAATACCACTATGCAATGCGACCTTTTCATTCAAAAGCAGAATTGTAGGGAAATATTTGCATTTATTAAGACAAATGTGTCAGGCGGATATGGTTTAACAACATAAATCTTCTTTTTTTTTGTTAAAAATATCAAAACAGCCTTTTGATTGGAGGTACAAATTCTCGACATTCTGATACTTTAATAAAACATAATATCGAAAACGCCCATGTTTATTGCTGTACTTGACTTATTTCTTTTAAATAACCTATAATTCATTTCAAATATTTCAACTGTACCTTTTTAAATGATTTGTTTTTAAAATAGATACACTTTTCAGGTATCGAAGAGGGTGTACGGTTCAGTACCATGATCAAACTCACTGCTTGACGAGCACGTGTTACTTAAGTCCATACCTCAGTAAAACTCCCAGAGAGAGGAGTATCGTATCACAACAGCACGTGTAACGTATAAAAAAGCCAGGTAAAGAAATATCCCATGGCAAGATAATAAGAAATCAAGCGCTTTTTGTGACAGGTCTAAAATATCATAATGTCAGAGATATTTATTTAAATAACTGTAAATTTAAGAAGGGGATCTATGTGTCATTTAAAATAAGTGACCTTAATACAGTATCATCACAGCAATAAAGTTTAAATCTTTTTGCTGTATCACATAAAAAAAGTGAGAGTAAGTAACAGGATATCGCTTACCTTTCATTGGATTCATAATCCGAGCAGTAAGAATAACAGACTGGTTCTCTAGTGCGCAATGTTCACCAGTGGTATATGGAATGCAGCAATTGCATACGAAATGTATTAAATAGAGCTCACAACAGCATGTGGAGTTTCCAATACTTATATATATATATATTTTTAAAAAAAAACTGAAACCACTTAGAGTCGTTGCTATAGAAACAGTAAAATAGCGACCGTCGAAACCGCTTTATTCTCACTCCAAGAGAGGGTTCACTTTTCTGCGGCTGACGTAAAACAAACATGATATATCGTCACCATGTGTACTCTATACATTCTAGCGTACATTTTTCCTCGTTTTCATGAAAATAAAACAGTTCTTCACATTTTTTTTGATAGTTGTCCAACAATGTTAAGTGCGCTAACGATATAAACTCTCCGTGAATGATGAATGTATAGTCTACACGAATAATTATTGTTCGACTGTCAGACGATAAACAATACGAAAAATAAAATATAGAAAATACAGCTATAGATAAATATCGATTTTCTAACTAAAAGAATAAATAGAAGCAGTTGTTATGATTTAAACAAACACACACACATAAACTATTGAATTAAACGTCAAGAAATATCCTCAAAATCCATGTGACCACATTTTACTAAACGCAGACGACATTAAACAAACAGACGATATACGTCACGGCAGAAAGGAAGCTACCGATATCGATTTCACCGCAAATAAAGGTAACTAACACTTAATAAAGTAACCCTTTTAACGCTAACGATCCAAAATATTAATTAACTTTAAAAAACATATACAGTAGCGTAAAACGTGTGCTACATTAATAAAGTAAACACAGCTTATCATAACAATATCACCAAAATCTATAAACTATCCACAAGATAATATATGCAGGACCATTTTCATTGCCGCGGGTCATAACGCGATAGAAAGAGGAGTCAAAGCGATATACCTGAACGCTGAACATGTTTAAATGTAAAATCAGATAAAATAGCTTTCTAAATATATTTCGGTTCTTTATTGTCCTTTTGGTTGAAAAACCATCCGCCTTGATTGTCGGCATTACACGTAGTAAACGCCCACCAGGTCAGTCTTGTTAAAACGGCATGCTTCAAACATCTCGTTTTGTTTGCGATATAAGCAGTTAGAAGTTAGCCTGATATTCGTTTTTCGTCTTTCGTTATTCACGTGTGTAATTCTTAGTTTTAGTTCTTGGTTTAAACTACTTTACTTTAACTTGATTGCGAAGCAGGTTTATAACAATAGTAGGGAAATGCAGTTGTTTTGTTTGTTTAAATAAGTTTTTGAATCGTTTTTATGAAAGGGGCACACGGCAATATGACTGGTATGATGTTATGTTATTACTTAACACCAATTCTGAAAATGATATATCTACACGATACACCCACCATGTATGCAAATCTTTGTTCTTGCAAGTGGATGCTATTTCGTATTTTCGAGGTCATATATGATAAAACGTGTTACAAATTTTTTACCCTCATCTGTTACTTCCATTATGATTGGAAAAAACAACAACATTGGATGTCAAATCGTACTTTTGAGGAGGTTTTATTCTTGTGTCCAAGAAGTTAGAGCTGTGTAAATCGGTTGGGTATTATTTTTGTGGAAAGTACTTACAATGATGCATCTTCGTGCATATGCGAACATTGGAATACTTTCATAAATTCTGCCAAGTTTGATTGAAGCCGGTTCTGTGCAGAGAGGAATCACTGGTGATAGCAAGTGGACATGAAAAAAAATACTCGTACTGTTTGCTAAAAGTGCAACGGCATTTTTTTTCTAAATTGCACCACTCCATTCCATAATTGTCTCAACTGTTAACAAATTGCCATGACATTATGTTACCTGATATCACCGATGGTTCATTTCTATACAGAGATGGCGTTCGTCTTTGTTTCGTGAATTCTCACCAAATATTAATAAAGTGATCTGCAAAAATGTACCCGACATGGGTCCCTTTCCTCCGATTATTTTGCACCACTCCATAGCATAAAGGCATGTGTGTTTGCCACCGTGTACGTATATGAATAACACACTTTCGTCTTTAGTGTGTTTTTGTCCGCATCAAAATGTTTTGAAGATTAAAACACGCTTAAAATGTAAAAGAAATGAGATACATTATAGACAGAAATCAACTTAAGAAACAGATTCTGCAATAAAGATAATGTGCACGAATCGTTTATCTGGCTATAACAGACGGATAAAGATAGTACTTTATCTTACTGATAAATGTCTGTGATAAATGTATCAACATTAATATTATTAGCGATAAATTATCCAGATAGCGTTCCCATCTTCATTATTTCATCTTAATGTAATGTGTATTCGCTATCATATTGAATTAGTTTACATGCGATTATCGTCTGCAGAATATTGCCTGTGTGTTTTTTTGATATAGAGTATATGCCGGCTGTAAAGACATAAAGTTAAGATATAAACAATTTGTATCTGGTTGCCTTGAATACAAGTGTGGCCGTTTACATTACGCCCGGCCTATATCACAAGTATTTCTTTTTGAAGTTCAACATACTTTAATTAATAAATAGTGGATCTTACATGCGTATTCATTCTTTATTGAATTTATTAAATAAGTTCACAAAACTAAATTATGACAGACTGTTTCCGAGCATCGTACCATTTTTGTCTTACATGCGTGTTCATTTTTAATGAATTTATTAAATAATTTTACAAAACTTAATTATGGTACACTCTTGCCAAGTATCCTATTTTTATTTTGTCAACAAGTTATAATTCCATGCTTTGACGAGTTCATATATATAATTCTGAACCAGAACGTGAGATTTTTCTGCCTGTCCCGGCATAAAACTCTAACCGAAAAGTTGAGATTTTTCCATCCCATGTGCCCTGCCCGCTAACAATCTTTACGAGCTATCAATGCCGTATGGTCTTTCAGATTCGAATGAAGAATGCCGGATGACGATGTAAATTGTCATTATTTTTTTAAATTTAATGAAAAACAGACTGCAATTTTATAAATGACAGCCAACAACGTAGTCTGTTTATCAGTAAAAATAATACAAATTCACCAGTCACCAGTCAAACCAGCGAAACGTTTAGTTACGAGTACCCTTTTGTCTCTTTTTAACACGACTCCCAAATTCATATTTCAAACTATTGTGATCAATTTAATAAATTCAATAACACATTTTCTTTAGATGACAAATACATTGGCGGATTCAGGAATTTCACTCAGGGGCTGGGGGTCTAAAATGTTGATTTTGAAATTTTTCGAATTTTCATAATTTAAATACTCTTATAAGCCGAACAGAACAGAACAGAATTTTATTCTACTAAT
>CM055896.1:17415245-17532745 GCA_029582155.1 Panopea generosa | reverse complement strand
AATCATCAAAGAAATAAACTTTGATACATATTCTAGAACTGTAAATATCGCTTACAAATGTGGCTCTGAAATTCACCCGACGTGTCTTTATTATATAAACGAGGGGGTAAATTGCAATGAAAGAACATTAAAATGCAAAGTTATATATTAATGTTATGTGTTTATTACACGTGATATGTAACCGACTTCTCACCAGTCGCAGGTTCGTAGTTTCGTTTTTTTATTATTTCTCACCATCGTAGATTCGACTTTTCACCATCGTAGTTTCGACTTTCACCATCGTAGTTCTGTTGTTTCGACTTTACATAAAATAATAAATATGTCGTGATTGCCCGCAACAGGACACCGTAGTTGATTATAGTCACATTTTAGTTCTAGGTCTTCCTGCACTTTTCATTAATCAGGTGAAAGTGAATGTCTTTCGACTGAAATCAATAACAAGAAACCACAATCACCATCCTTATTCTTACTTGCGAAATAACCGGTTATGACGTCATATATACTTGAGCACAAACGATCAAAGGTGTTACCGCCATGTATTATATGTTTATACTCTTTTGCAGTATGTAACATAGTGGGACTTCCACTTTTAAAGCCAAGGCAATACTGCAGGATGCATAGATCACATTATGACTGTACATTCTTCGTTCAAGTTCTGGTGCGAGTCGTGATATATATAGTTTAAGGCAATATGTAAAATGTCGGGGCTCCTAACTTCAAAATCAATGTTATAATTGGTGGACAAAAATGATGTAAAAAGATGAGTATGGTAAAAATAGAACTGTTAACAAAAACATACAACAACAATAACGTTACAGGATATATATTGTATTATTTCCATATAAGAATACCTTTTATTTTAAGACGTTACATGTTAACTAGGCCCTATATGTATTGGCTTGATATACACCAGTTTCAATATTAGAGTGAGTAGAGACTACATCATTAAAATATGTAGTCATTACTTTCACTACTAGATAAGTTGAAGTATTTGTGCATTTCTTTTTATCCATGTTATATAAGGCGATAATCGAGTCCAGCGAGTTAATCCAGTATTGCATTTTATCGAGCCACCCGACGCCAAGCCATGCAGCATGTGTTGTCCGTCCCCGTTCTTGCAGAGTAATGGACTAGCACCGTCACCCTGAAAATATTGTATATTTACTTCAAAGGGAATATACTAGGATTTTCAAAATATTAAAATTGGCTAATAACATTTTCCCCCAATATACCATGTGTATATATATATACTCACTGATCCCGTATTGTCATATATATATATATATATATATTGAAACATGCCAAAATAATATATTGTAAAGGACTTTCCTAACATTGGCTACGCTCCTTGGTTAGACTAAAGACTATTTTATGGTCTGTACATTTATGTCTTGGTTATTTACAAATAATTATCTCCATATATATATATATATCATGCATTGTGAATGAGCATCTGAAAAGACTCCAAAAACCGTAAATTCCGTTGTTGTGAATTTAATTACATCCTTTTATGAAATTAAATATATATGAATTCACTGTATCTATATGATGCAACGGGTTTATAAATATGTCCTTTATATAGCATGTGAGTAGTCATGAATCCTACACTGGATCCTGCTCATAAAAAGCTATCAGTTCATGCATGTAAATTTGTCCACGCTGTCCAGATGTGTTGCATGTAATTCCATAGTATAAAAGTCATGTTCGACTCGACACCAGATTTATTGGTTTGGCAGAGGTCTTGATATTGTATCTATGGTTTGCATTGTAGCTATGCTTACTCGTCGTAGTCTGGTCTGTACATTTATGTCTTGGTTGTTCACAAATAATTATATATATAAATCGGTAAGAAAAGGTTTAAATCATAGAACTTTGCTTACATTTTCTTTTCTTCCCCTTTTGAAATTAAATAATAATTTATATTTTTGCAAGTATACGAAGTATGTCCCAAAAGTAATAGGACGACCGTCTCAATTTTGTATTTAGGGCGTTACATGCAAACCAATGGATATATCGACACATCTTCTATTGTCATAAAACATCAAATCAACTTTAAATCATCATTAAGTTCATACAAAAATCACCAAAGTAACGCGAGTTAAAAAGTACGAGGGACTTTGAAATTAGACGCCATTTAAAAAAAGAACAACATTGCGTTGGAAAGCCGACAACTTCCTCAATATTGTGCCAAATATTATAAAATAACAGGAGACATAATTTCAGATCATGTGCGAATGTTGTTTGAAAATTATACGTTATTGATAAACATTTGAATATTGTGCGCACTTTCGAAATAACATGTGCGAATTTGAATAGTAACAAAATTGGACGACGACACGCCTAGAGTGGAAATATGGAGTGTGGTAAAAAAAACTCTGAATTTTATTTCACACAACACTTTAACAGAAAGCATATCCTGGAGTCCTATCTGTCGGTGGTACAAACGGGTTTCCAATGGTGAGACGATAGTAACTGACCATCAGCGATCTGGACGACCGAAATCCTATGTGGTTTTCGTGGGATTCAAGTCATGATCTTCGTGAAAAGCGCTTTCAGTACCTCCGGACCATGTGCCCGAGTGTACATTCTGTGGTTAGGATCTATGAGTCATTATAGTACGTAATACATACCAGAAGGGAGTGCAGTACCACAAAAAAAATGTGTTTTGCACAGCGGTTGATAATAACTTCGAAAAAAGAATAACTTTCATTTGAATGTCAACTTGACGTCACACAAATAACGTCAAACTACCCCATACTTTGTTACATATACATTTTGACTAGTCAAAATTAGTGTTAAACAGTGGTGTACGATAATGAAATTTTGCATACTTATAGTTTAAATATGGAAAATTATTCATGCCAAGTTTTGTTTGGATTAAAACACTAAAAATTACATTTTTAAAAGCGTCCTATTACTTTTGAGACATACCCCGTACTACTTAAACTTTTGCAGTTGACACATGTTTGGTTTTACAGTTGACAACGTAACTAAGCTAAATCAAATGTAAAGACATTCCAGTATGTAATAGGATAGTGAAAATCGCTTACATTCATTAAGTCAAAGTTTATTTGGATACATGTGTACAATGTATATAAATAGGAAAGTATAATCAATTCAGGTGTTAACGAGACGATTGAAATACATTAAATTATAAAACTAAGTTCATTTTTAGACTGAATTAAATTTTAAAATGATTTTAATGGGTAATTATACTTCTTATTATGATGTCATAAAAGCTTACAAAGCACGTGGCTGTTCTATCCTCATTCAACGAACACATCCAGTATTTCTTTTTCAGGTTAAACAGCCCTGCGCACATAAATGGCGTTTGTACAACAGGAACGTGCTTCTGTAGCTTGCTGGCGGCTATCTCTGAAATAGACAAGTAACCCGATCACAGCACATGTGTCAATATCAGTAATATAAGGTTATTGTTAAGTACAATATGGTTATTTCTTCTATACATGCTAGTGTAAAGCTAATGTTACGCAACCCTACAATATGTAGATGTTTATTCGGTACAATAAATCGTATATCGTACAGTTCTAAATTCAAGATGGTGATTTAAAAAAAAAAAGAAATAGATTCAGTAGAAATTTCAACGATAAAAACAAACAACCGACAAAATGTTCTGTATGGCGGTCATCGCCATATCTGAATATCTGACACTGTAACATTCTTTGTTTGCCACTTTGAACCCACGGGTTATTTAAAAGGATCTTGATTTTTCTTCAGTACTTATTTGGTAAATGTCTTTCAGATTGAGGAATATAATAAAAATATCTTTTTAGAATGTTTTGTACAATATGGGAATATATTGTACTTGTAGATAATATGTTTTCCACCACAATAATACTTGTAATGAATAATGCGTAATAAAATAGAACGGTAAAAAGTCGCCACTTAGTACATGTATGTACCATGCACAGATGCCTAGTATCCTGAAGGTAGATAAATGTATGTGTAATTAAAATCAATTTAATATATTTATATCGGTTATTCACCTCAGAAATGATTATATTAGATCAAGTAATGTTCATTTAGATGAAACGATAGTGACACACGCAACGATTGATGATTGGAATCCGATGTTTAAAACTTTAAAATAAATCAGAGATTGATAAGATGTATGAAAACGGAACACATGAAGAGATATGAAAATGCCACACATCAACATATATGGAAACACAACATATGAAGAGATATGAAAAATGCAATAAACCAAGATATATGAAAACGAAACATATTAAGAGATATGAAATCGCAACACACAAAGAGATATGAAAACGCAACACAGGATTTAGAGTGGGTTTCCTTTGATATGGAAAATAAAGTGACATCAAGCAGAAGGCACCTACTTTTTCAATAAGAGATCAAGTAAACAACTTATAACACAAACAGACAACAATTGCAGTAGGATATGAATATATGCACTCGTGCTAATTATGTTGATGTTTTATATCACTTCCTGAATTGCATGTTGATATCTCTGGAGTGTAGTTTGATAATAAACTGAAACTGCAATTAATTTGTGAATTGCCTGACATGCACTATTAGCATATGCAAATGAACAAGGGAAAAACAACTTAGGTGAATGTGACGGCGATATTGTGGGCATACTATCGCATGTCAACACTATAATTATAGTCAAAACAGTACAATACTTTATAAAGGATCTAAATACTTTTTATAATCTCATTTATGTTTTCCTTTCTTGCTTTAGCTATACTGCATTACTTCGATCTTGTGAACTATTTAACTATGTGTTTTGTTTTGTATACAGAGGTCAAGTTGGATATGACCAACATGTTGTGTATTGACTAATCTAGTATGATTGCCTCACTGGGGTCGAACTTAGAAGTGGATACAAGATGCATGCATATCGACGACATAATGGAGAAATGTTTTTAACCCTATGTTATAACCGTTCTTCATGACCTTTTCTCATAATATTGGTTAAGAAAAGTTGTTAAAATATGTTATTTTGATATTCAATAAATAGATACGTTGTAAAAAATGTAAGGAACGGGCCGAACCTAATGTTGAAAGAACAAAGCTCGTTGCATGTTGTAAATAAACACGCAATGACGTTGTTGTTAAAATAAGTTTATGTTATATTTACCTTTCTTTAGGTCAATTAACCCATATCCAGGTGACACGCAATCGGCCATCCTGTCCCAGGCATGTCTGTCGTCTGTAAATTTGGACACTATTCTGTTTATACCCAATGGCTAAAACCGTAAAAAAAAAAAACATTTCACTACAGATCTGTTCGCTTTAGTAATGAAGGAAGCGGACGCAATAAGCTTACATTTATCCAACTGTGTTATTTGGTTTCTTTTATTATTATTTGGATTAAAAACGAACACTAACACCTTTAAAATGGTTCAAATATTAGTTCCGTTGTACAAAACACATTCTAGGCTAAACTTTTCAAAAAAAACAACAACAGAACTGAAACATCATCAAATGTTCCATGAGAGATGCGATGTATTTGATTTTGCCAGGCATCACAATACTTAAGCAGTCATGAACTACTTTTTTTCAAAATTCTCGAAGTGAATCACGCCGTTGTGTTTAATAACAGCAACTGGACAACATGCACATTATTTTAAGTAAAAATACTTTACTTTGTGGACCGAAATTACATATCTGTATATTAAGTTGATTTGAAATAACAACATCAATAAACAACCTTGATGTGCAAGAAAATGCTATCGATTACTCAACTCGTCGTCGGTTACGGCATGCATTAGCTTCAGTGTTTTTTTTATACTTTTAGAACGATTAGAAACACATATCGGTTGATAACGGAACCACAATAACAAATTTGACAAAAAAGCTATAAAATTGAGAAAACATTTGATGCAAATAAACGGGGATTGAAATCAGTAAAATGTATCCTTACCTTAACCCTTTTACTCCTGACCGGCTCGGATTGGAGTCTCATCAATGCCATATCGACTATATAAGTGGCATTGATAGTCCGGATTAATTCAGGATGCTTAAACAAAGATATACTTAATATAAACAGGTACGCATTCAACAACGTCGGTTACACATATTAACATGAACTAAATTAAAATGCTAGTAAATATTTGCATTACTTATAAGAGAATACTTAACGCCTTTAAGATCTCAAGGTTATAAATTTTCGAAATGTTTTTACCCCAGATCTGCCATCATTTTTATCGGTTCATATATGCCGACCACAATTTATTTATTAAATTTTTGTTTAAAAGAGATTAAATTGTTGGAATTAAATTGAAAAACAAGATAAGAATGTTTTGTCTTGATTTATTATTGACTTCATATATTGACTTGCGTTTTTCAAGGCTTTAAGTTTTTTTTTTTATTGAAATATATGCAAATATATTTACTTTTATGATAAAGAATGTTTCTCGGTAATAGTTATGTTCAAATAGTATGTTTCTTTAGTTTTGCTTAAATATACTAAATATACTTTTAACTGATTTTGACTTGTTACATTTGTTTTCCATGTCAATGGAGCTCCATGCAGTTTTACATGAGCCAGTCTATTTATGATATGTCAGTGTTATTTTATTGATCGAGTAAGTTATTTAATACATTAGTACTGTGTAGGCTCATACACGGATGGCTGGAACACTACACATAGTTCTGGTAAACAGTAAAAAAATGAATTATAACTTACGATTGTTATGTGTGTAACGCCTACTTCCTGTCGCGTAGGTTCGGACTTATTAATTCTGTCAAATGTTCCAAGGACTACCGTCAAATCACTTGGTCTGAAATTAAAAATGAATAAATGAATAAATAGATAATGTTTTTACATTGTTCTTTTACAAGTTAAAATCCGTTTATATGCGTACATTGAATTCGCGATTCTAAAGCAGCCTGAAAAATATGCTTCGCATTAAAAAATAAATTGGAGTACGGTCACATTGTTATGTCATTTTTTTGTGTTTCAGCGGTATTTAAATCGAACGATAAGTTATTTAATTAGTAAATATGGTTATTGTTATCATGTGAAATTAAAGGTTGATAAGACCTTCAACGCTATATCTTCGATTAAATGAGATATTTTAAAATAATTTAAGTAAAACAATTGCAATAAACTGAAACACAGTATCAACCGATTAAAAGAATGAGGACAGAAAAAATAATTTTGTCCGAATTGATTAAGTTTAAAGCAGCACAAGCAATAAGTAATTTAAAATAAAATTTATGTTTAATTTCATAAAAAAATAAATAAACAGGACATTTATAAATAACAGACATTCTTATCTAAATCCATAGCTTTATAACAGCCGATACCTTTCTTACACGTGAATAAATCCGGTTTAAAATATATATTTACAGATCAGTAATTCTAATATGCAAATTTTCTGCTTGACTGACGGAAATTATCGTTACATTTCCGATTTATTCCAATATATTCTGCCAATGCCGTCACCCTTGGGTAGTATAATTACTATATGCAAAGATAAAAATAACACATATAATTTTTGAAAAATAAATTTTTCGATATGATGCCTGGAAAATGAACATCCCCCATCCCTCCCACATATCCCCCTCCCCACTACCCCCCCCCCCCCCCCCCCCCCCCAAAAAAAAAAAAACACAGAAAAAAAGCTTGTCACGGGATTCGAACACAATCCACAAGTTCCGTCATATAAATCGAAGTTTGAACTAAACGGAGTTCCGAGATTTAATCAATGATGTCTAGAAACTTGCGGAAGTTTACGGCTATAATCGAATTAGATATACTAAATCATTTATGTTATTCCACGGGTCAGGTTTAATTCAAATATAATAGCAGGTTTAAAAGCATGTTTTTGACGATAAACAACAATAATATAGGAAATATATAATCAAGATAGTCATAATTTATGCTAAAATATTTTAATTGTACCAGTTATTTGTTGAAATAAAAGGGTAGAACCTATTGGTTATGCCACTTCAATCGTCAACAATATTAATACACAAAGTTGCACAGTGTTAGCAAGGACTTTTATAGAAGGATAAGAAACTTGCATCGCTCTACTAAATGTTGATAAAAAAGCATGCGATGAATTAATAATTTGGCAAATTAATGATTCAAATTTTACAGGCAACTGATTTCTTTCACATGAAATGTAAGGTCTACGTAACCCTAGATGTTTTGCAAAGTTTTAAGTATATATATGATGAATGTTTGAATTGAAAATATTGCAGTTTGAAGTAAAATGTGAAGTACTTTCCTTGATTTTTTTATTTGCAGTATACACAATTTGTAATGACGAGAACTTCAACAATTTGAAACACAATTTGATGAGAGTGTGTGGCATATTCAGTTTTATTGATAGAGGGAGACCTCAAAATAAACCATCCTTCAAAAAGTAGCTTGGAAACTTTCTCACTTATAGTTTTTGGAGTTCTCGGGACTCGAACCTTTGACTTTAGAGGCGGGAGGTAACTGCTCATGTGATCTTGAGACACCGGCGCCTTAGATAAATTGGTTACGGAGGACATTGTTTAAAGGAAAAGGTTCACATACCCCGCAAAATGGCCATGAATATTCAATAGAAATAAACCCTATTCTTTATGAAAATTTGATGTTTTTTTATATTTAATTATACTTAATTCTTTTAAAAAATATCAATGGAATTTTTCTATGTTACGCTTTTAGCTAAATACAATATCACCAAAGTGTACATGAAGAGCTAACAATGCATTTCTTCTACATATTAAGCCATTTTATTGAAATCTATCCTATTTTAACCATAAAGACACTTTTGCGACAAGGCAATATTTACGCATATTACTCAGAATGTATCAATGCTCAGAATAAACATCTATGTGTGGCATGGGTGCCTTCATAATCATATTGAACATTTTCCTTACTTTAACCCCCTTAGGAGTAATTTTGTAAATAATGAAAAAAAGATTTAATTAAAAGATAAAAATTGAATATACCTATTTTAAAAGAACGAAGAACATTTGAAACAAACTCACAAAGCTTTGCTAAAAAATAAGTATTCAAAAAAGGCATTTTACAGGGCCGATATTGGGGCTTCGTGAACCTGGTCCTTTATATCTCATTCAAACGGATCAATTAACTCCAAACCCTATTTAAAGAATACGTATACGCGTAATTATAAATACAAAAACAGTTTCAACAAAACTTTGAAATTCAAATTGATGTTCCAAACTTATTAAGTAAACTGGTTACAAGCTAATATAAACGTGAATATAGATGTAAACTTACTTAGTGTTGACATAATTGTAGCCAAGGGTTAGGACAACCCGTTTTCTTATCAGTATACCACCCGTAATGAGATTACCAGACTTGTCTGTTATATAAACAAAATACGGAAACTCTCCAGGGATGGCATTAACTCTACTAGGACCCACGATTTTAGGTTGAGAGGCAGAGCTGCAGACTGACACACACACTGAAATACAAAAGGAACAAAAATCGTAAGCGGCGATGATGTATAAGGACAAATGTGTTCGTAAACTGCAAAGTGCGTAAAATCCGAAATGAGGATGCATTATATTAACGTCTCGCTACATTTCCCAATGGTAACATGAGTCTTATGTTTAATAAAAGTCCTATGTAATTTGGTTTGGAATATTTTCAAAATGGTTCATAGAGTCTTAAGATTTCTTACTGCGGATGAGTAGAGCAACGACTGGCATAGCATAAACTGCAATAAGACATAACTGGTGTTATAAAGTGACTTTTATAGGATTTCAACAGATGCATGATTTATGGGAATTTAAGGATTTTTAAAAAAAAAAAACAGAAATTTTAGAGTGTCACTAGCACCCTCTTTAAAATATCCAAGCTGTTTCAACCTACCAGTTATTTTGCATTTTTATGTGTGGATACATTCCTGTTACTACCTGTATGTAAGAATTACTATAATTCCATGTGGGATATATATATATTTACCGTGGAAAACCTACACTTTATTTTATATAGAACAAAGAACACAATTCGACTGACAGTTATTCTTTATGCAATATAGAGCAAGAAATTACAACTTTTTCTCTATACTACTTATATGAAAAATGCCAGTCAAAAGCTATACATAGGTAATGTTTATTGTGTTATAATTCTTCCCGACTTTTGATAAATGTTTATATCTTGTATATTGAGTATACATCTGTCTGGTGCACTAAACGGAACTAAAGACGATTATAATAGAATGACTGTATGCTTTGTTTTATTTTTGACGTTAAAGATTGTTGTATTACTTTCTGCCATACTTATGAAATATTGCTACGTATATCGTCTGTAAATCTACAGTCTCGATAATATATAATATATATTTGTTGATCTTACCGTATAGTTTTGTTAGTATAAATAGCTATACAACATGCTGTTGTGAAAATAATCAATGAAATAGGTTTAAATTAAATTTTCAGTTACCACCAGTCCATATTCTTTTAACCATTTAACTGATTTTTCATTGCAAGAAAAATAGTATCTTAAACAAAGCGTTCCCTTTGTTTAAATGTATTTGTTCATTTCATTGCATGTGTTGTATGTACAATAGAAAAAAAATTGTCGATTAGAACGAAAGACTGAAAGTAAATTAAAATAAAACTTAATGCAAATTATCTGAATAAATATAAATTGAAAATTAATAGCAGACTCGGTTTTATTGTGTCCGTTCATGTGTATGGGTATTGGAATATAAACCTCATTTCACCCGCATCATGACATTAGCCAAAGCTGATCTGCTGTTTTTGAATCGGTTTAAATGAGTTCCATAATTCTATAGCATCAGCTACTATAAAAGCATTGAGTCAGAGTGCACACTTTCATCGACCTCCATGCACCCCGTAAAACAGTCGTGTTTCGTCGTAAATATTTCCATAGAAAATATTATGAATATAGGTAGTTTTTCTTGTATCGTATTGTATTGTATTAAGATTATATGTAGTTTTAAAATGTAATCTTATATACCAGCGTTCTCTTTATAAAAGAATACAAAAAAAAATGAAACAAAAATACTCCCTTTAAATTTTAAGTAATAAAATAAGCAAAAAAGAAACGACGAAAAAACTATAACTAGTTACATTTAGTTAAACAAATCATCTAAAATTTAATTAAAAACCTGATTGATTGATTGATTGATTGATTGAATATATAGTGTCATTTTTATGCCATCGAGGGCTAACAGACGATCAGTTAACCTAACCACTGTTTCCTGAGATTAACCAATACTCGAGCACACCCCATCTCCGCAAGTAACTGATAACTTTCCCACTTGAATCAGTGGTTAGAGACGAATGATTATGATACACAATGTCGTATATCAATCATCACGGAGACTGTTGCCGGGCGGGGATTCAAACTCGCGACCCCTGGATTTAAAAATTCGAAGTTTCATTTTTAAACAAAATCACTTACCAATTAGAATACTCAGAAGACAGGCCATACGTGCCATAGTTGTATTGGTGTAGCTTTTACATAAATCGTCCCGATATTGTGATACAATATGACTTGAAAAATCGGTTAAATATATTTTTGGGCGGAGTTAAAATTACAATTTGAAATTACGAAATATTTGATTGGTAGAAGCAGAATGTTCTCAAAAGTATTATATTAATTATAATTTCTTACTTCAATATACTAGCAATAAATAGCAGATTGACTTTTAATGAACCTTTGACATGTATTAAGCTACATTTAGATGTCACTAATATAGCCAATCAAAGGTAGTGAACTATCTTAAAGGTTGCGACAATTTTAATTAAAATTTTCACAAACACAAGAGGTGTGATACTTGTATTGATATTTTTCAATTATTTTCAAGTTAAATTATAACAGCTTAAAATCGATATAAACGAAACAATCGCATATTTTATAGTATAATAATTTATTTTAATGATAGCACCTTAAATATATACATAATAGGTATATTTAAAAAAATCACATATTGTTTTAAAATCCTTTATTTCTTCCGTCTAAGCTTAAACATCTGGGCTGCGTTTCACAAATTAAAATACTTACGCCTAAAATCGTCGTAAACATAAATAAACATTTGTTCATAATATGTTTAATTTCCATCCAAATGAAGCCAAGTTGGCTCAAATCATGCAGAAAGTTACATATTTTCTGAAAATACAATCATTTTAAATGTTGATCAAAATTTAAAAACACTACGGATAAATTGTCAAATTGATTTACGTCAACAGTTACAGTTATTTTGTGAAACGCAGCCCAGATTATTTTCTAATTTAGAACATTCATTGACCATATAATCTATTTACTACTCAAATACAAGAAACTAGTTTCTGGAATAGAAATTCAATGTTTTTTTTCTCACAAATCTTTAAATTGAAAAATACTTGTGAAGAAATCTTAAGTTAACTTAATGTTTAGAAAACCGTCTTTGGTTACATTTTGTCCACAGAACATTTCAAATTTAGTTCAGAAGAGTTTATATTGGGTATGTTGTTAATGAACGTTTGTAATTAACGAGTGGCAGGTAAACAATTAGTCTGAAGTGAACAGAAATACATGTGTTTTAATGTTACATATGTGGAATGGTAATTAACATACTGAAATATTAGGTATTAATTATTAAATTATCTGCGAGTGAAGCGACAAAGATGTACAATCTTGTAGCTAATAAGATTATAAACGAAAAAGATCGCCATCTGAGTTGGTTTTGTGTTTGACGTTAGTACACAATGCGTTTGCTTTATAAATATACATATGGGAAAACAAGTTAAACATATTTGGTATTTTATTCAGAAACATAAAGAAGTTGTATTAGATAACAGTTCCCTATATATTCTATTTACTTAATTTGATATTATAAAACTAAATTAATCAATTGACAAGCAGCAGAGCTAAATATCTGACATGAAGCAACAAGTGAAACGATTTTAACGGCGATAATATCGTGTATCATTTGAAAAAAAAATATATTGTTCAAAATCTCGTTTGAAGAGAGTATGTCAGGAAAACACGCTATAAATGTCTTATAAAATAAAATAATTATCAAAATTGATAAAAATCATCTCATTATTAATAAATCAAATCTGAATGGTTTGGTACGGCAAATCAAACAAAACTTGACACAATCAACATTTAAATTGGAGTGGTAAACTTGAAACGAAAACCCCATTTTTAAACTAGACAGCACTAAACTACTGCTTGACGTCATTCGGACTCTTTCTAAGATGGCATTGTTTAGTGCTGTTTTGACAAAGGCGGTAGAACTAAAACTTTTGTTCGGATTTTCTTCTTTTTTCAGTGCTTTGTACTGCAGTTATTTATGTTGCCTTAACCTTTCAGTATCACCACTGAAAATTTTATGCTGATACCAGCTTTCTGGGCATTTCTGTGTTATTTCAGAATTGTTTATTCCAACCGCATCGTGGGCGTATAGTTAACATATTATTACTTTGGAGGTATCACAAAAAGCTTTGAATTAAAAAAAAAAACCTGGTCAAGGTATGTTTATTTTTGCTTTATAATTGCATATCTTGGACCAGTGAAGAATTTGAGCCCAGACACATACTGCAGTTTTTGTTTTTTTTACTGTGTTTTAGACATAAATGTTACAATGGAGCCTTGTGAGAAATGTAATAGTGGTGTGAGACGTTGAGAGACCGGGCGTTGACATCCTGTAAGACCATGTTTTGCCACTGGGGACTGGGTCGGAAAAAGAGTGAGAAATTTTGTCGCGGTACTAATCCATATTTAAAGTGCCTTGTATTACTTGTAGCTGGAGCATATGACCTAAACATACACTTCCCTCCTCATACCACTGTATCCTGCACGCAGTCTATTATTAACCCGGCAAACGTCGAAAAAGACGTCGACCAGCTTTGAGGAACAGGCAAAAACGGCTCTCATCAATTCACAAATTTATATTCCAAGGCCTGATACGCTATGCCTAGTGTTGCATAGCGAAATGCAAACATAATGCTTTATTGCGTGGTGTTGGACAGGGTCTTTTAATGGGTCGGGTGTTAACCTTGCTTCCTGATTGGCGAATACAGACTTTGTTATTATTTTTTTGTTGTGATTTTAATGTCATTATATTTTAATATTTTGAAAGCACTGCCATGAGTAAACTTAAATTTAGAAGTTGTTTCACTTTATTAACAGCGAGTACATTTAATAGATTAAACATTTGGTATAAAATATGACATCTACTTTTGTTAATGCTACGTTTACACTGCAGATACAAATAAACAATTGCATGAAAACTCGTCTTCTCTAATTTCCTTTTCTCAAATTTAAAGAAACTCTATGCTAAACTTCTATGAAAATACATTTTCTTTCCGTAATAGAAATACATCAGCATGAGATATATTATATTATGATACATTTAAAATTGTAAGATTGCTATTCTTGAATTCTTATTGTACGATTTTAAACGTATCTTAAATATATATCTCATTCCAGCTAATGTCGTTTTAGTATAATTAATGTCGAAGTTGTGTTT
This sequence comes from Panopea generosa, assembly GCA_029582155.1. Classification (NCBI taxonomy): domain Eukaryota; kingdom Metazoa; phylum Mollusca; class Bivalvia; order Adapedonta; family Hiatellidae; genus Panopea; species Panopea generosa. The sequence goes on along the minus strand of CM055896.1, from coordinate 17,518,301 downwards.
TATGTTTAAATATGTTGTTGATTTTAAAAGTAAATCATGATCAAAATAGCTTGAGTCTCTTATAGCTCTGCTAATAATTTGTCTTATATTGGTTTTAAAGCTCTAATTATTAAATTGCAAGCAATACGTGATAGCGGGATGAGGCTTAAATAAAATATATGTTATGTCATATTTCTTATATACTACGTTATGTTTCACGTTATGTTATATATCTGTTAAATATTATGCTCCACGTTATGTTATATGTTATATATATTTTATAATATGGTATGTTATACATTATGATATACGTCATATTATATGTTATATATGCAATGTTATACATTATACTATACGCTATATCATATATGTTATTTTATATGTTATGTTATACATTATGATATATGCTAATAGTATGTTATACGTGATGTTATATATGTTATACATTATACTATAAGCTATGTTATATATGTTATTTTATATGTTATGTTATACTTTGTGATATATGTTATGTTATATGTTATGTTATATGTTATACATTATACTATACGCTATATATTTATTTCATATGTTATGTTATACATTATTATACACGTTATGCTATACGTTATGTTTGTTACAGAAAGTACAAAATATATAATTGGATTGCTGAAATAGATTGAAGAATTTGTATGGATAATTTAATTTTCGTAATGCAAAAAAAAACGCAATAAAAATCTGATCTCCAAAGCTACTTCATTTTTCCCTTAATTGAAGTGAACAAACATTAAAACATTACATCTATTTGGTTATAAAACGGTTTATATTAAGCATAACCAGGCTCCTAAAACATAGGAAATAAACGTCAAAACGCACAAAAGACAGTCTAGCTGAATGTATTTTCAAGGGAGCATGCCCCCGGACCCATTACGACTGTACCTACAATCGTTTACAGCCAAGCTACTCCCCTGATGGTGGTAGTAGTAGTAGTAGTAGTAGTAGTATTAGGAGTAGTAGTAGCAGTAGTAGTAACAGCAATAGTAGGAGTAGTAGTAGTATTTGTAAGAGTACTAGCAAACTAATATAAGAATATGAATTTGAGTAGAAAAATTAACAGTAAAATTAAAAGCAAATAAATAATTGTATAAGTTAAAGGAGAAGAAGTAGTAGTAGTGTAAGTCAAAGGAGTATAAGCTGTAATGATAGTAGTTTTGATAGGATTATTAGTAGCAGCGGTAGTAGCAGCAACAGTAGTAGTAGTAGTAGTAGTAGTAGTATTGGTAGTAGTAGTAATAGAAGTAGTAGTAGTTGTAGAAGTGGTAGTGGTGGTGGTAATGGAGGTTGTTGTAGTAGTAGAAACAGTAGAAGTAGTTGTAGAAATAGTAGTAGTAGTAAAAATAGTAGTAGTAGTAGTAGTGGTGGCGGTAGTAGAAGAAGTAGTAGTACTATTTAATAAATAATGGCAATAACGTATATTTTTGTCTTGTCCATTGTAAGTTTGGCATATAATGTATACTCCCTTTTCCGTTGATTGTATTGATGACCGTAATAAACCGTACTGCCCAGATGGCCTAAAGATCAAACATTGGTGTCGTTAAAATCGGTTTCTGTGCTCCTATGTACATAAGTTTGTTATTACCTCCCTTTAGCCACACAATACCTTTGTTCAGATTGTCTGGATACAGCGAGGGTACTTTTTCTTCTATACATAGGGGACCTACACGTATAATGGTTTGATTATTAAATATCATGTCATAAAATTTTTGATAACAACCGATTACTGGTATCTTGAGTCAACATAATTTTTTTTTAGCAAATAAAACTTAATTTTTAGACACCAAAATGACAATAAAGAACAGGCATTGAATAGAAAAAATACCGATTAATTAGTAAAACATTGTTAAACATTAATTTCAGTAAAAGTTGTTTTCAGGAAATCAGCTCTTGATTTAATTTAATACCAAGAACAAATAGATAATTTAAATAATCCTTTTTTTTTTGGATTTCAAAAATTAGCATTTCCGTCCGACATGACACTTTCAGTAAATGACAATTTTTTGTACTTTTATTAAGTATCCGGAAATGTTGAATCATTGAATGTTACCTTCTTTAAATGTGAAATGATTCATATAGCCAGTGCTATATGATAGCGTCTACGTCTGCGCTTGTACCATCCTTAAATAATACAGTCTTGTTATCAATAGGTAGGAGTGACCGGCTACAGATACTCTGTTTTCTTAACATACGGGTAAATGTTTCACCTTTTATTCAAGGATGTTATCCTACATTACTGGCCATGTGTGCTCATTAAGTTTTAACCTTTCCAAAAAAAAAAAAAAACTTTCGTTAGTTGGAAACTAAACGAATCAGGTTTACAGAAGGAGGTAATTTCTACAAATATGTAGTAGATATTGAAACACAATGTGAACATTAGATATTGATAGAATTTAGACATCATTAAATTATCAGTCCATGCGCATACATATCCACATTAATAACAATTTTAATGGTATCTTAATTAATTCAATATTCGAAGTCAAACGCAGTAAAATACCTTTAAATTCAGAAGGCCGTGGCTGCGATCTCCGGCCGGGTCATACCCAAGGCTAGAAGAAATGGTACTAAAAGCTTTTCCTCTTTTTGCGTTCAGCAGTTAGAGGATAATTCTAAGTATGGTCGATCAGATGTCAGTTTTTTGCAATTTATATAGCTAATGTTTGATTGAAATTAGTATTTTCTGTGATATTCTTATGATTAAGTTGTTGAATGTATATATGACATAGTAACAACAGTATCACAATATTTTGTGTATGTTTACTTTTTATAGAAACTTTAAATGATCATAATGATGTATTAGTGTCTCGTAGGTCGTAATAAACGATCGAATATAGAAGTTTTAATGTACATATACTTAATTTTACTTTGATGTAACTTTTATATGCGACACTCAAATAAACTTTTTAAGTCTTAAGTCAAAGTCTAAAGTATATAACTGAACAAATGTTGAAAGCGACGCTAAACACGACACGACACAATTCTTAGCGTCTAATAGCAATTCCACCTTCAGTACTTTGGATACTTTGATCTATATTTGCCAAAAGGAATAGGAATCACTTCAAATTTTTATTTCATTTTTAACCTGGCGTTATGCCAAAGGCATAACCCTGTTTCTATCTCCGTGCTCAAGCTTTGCGGTGCTAATCACCGCCAAATGATCATACTCAATGGGGACTACTTTTTATTCCTCGATTTTCATTTTTCATGTATTTAATATATGCAAGAAGAAACACATCCACAATCAAAATACACTGGGGACATTGTTTAATGTCATTTTTTAAAAGAACTGGTGCATAAAATAAACCAAACTCTTCAATAATATCAATTAAATTAGCGGGAGGCGTATGAATATGTATTAAATACCAGTTGTCGGTTCTTTCAGATGCTTTGATTTCGCTCTAATCAGTTATTGTCCCTTTATAAAAAAAATAGTGCTTGTGAAATAAAACTATTTGTTGTGAAAATATTGTTTTCATATTGTATAACTACAGCAAGAGAACTTTTGCAAGGGAAAAAAAGCAAAGAATGTCTCAGGAAATATATCCGGAAATATATCACAGTTCATGGGTCAGGTATCTGAAGTTCAGATATCAGTAAATTATCCCCCCCTCCCCACCCCACACCCCATTTATTTCAAAATTAAGTCGCATAAAATAAGATTTCAACTGATTTTTTCTCAAGATTTCCAATATATATGTTATTATACATGTATTTTTGTTGTTAAACTTATTTTATTCAGTATATAAACGTTGTCAAAGAAAAGCAAGCGTTTGGGGATACATCGATTGGTTAATAAGGAGAAGCTCATCTGTAAAATTGACACAATATTAACTTAATCAGAAATCAACAAATTTGATTTTGATTCGCTTTTGCAATTGCAATAAATAGCAGTTGGCTACTTCATATTAAATGTTTAATTTAGTCTAGGATTCGAATAATGCTTCCAGGAATCGTTTAACGATACCATTAACAGAAATGATTTGACATTTAATTAAAACAGTGTTGGTTTATTATCAAATAGCTTAATTATAAAATGATGCCGATACAGTTTTAATACAATTATGCAGAATTTAGACAGAACATTGACTCAGTGTTTTTTTTATCTGTCACGTCCTCTTTAGCATTATTAAATTCATATATTATTGTCATAAATAAACTTACGACATAGTGTAATAAAGCGAACACCATATATTAATCTCTGATATGTGCCAGTGTGTGCTTCTGAATTTAGATAGAATGTATATATAGCCGAACAAGTAAAAACATGTATTGATATATAACCTAGTTTAGTTTGTATATTTAGTATTATTTTATCATCATAAGTGTATTGTGCTTCTGCTGGTCTAAACTTTTTTTGTGTGTTACTTATCGCATATGCTCTTCCACAAAACTCTTGATTGGTTCCAATTTTGAATGGGTTCCAATTTTGAATGGGTTCCAATTTTCTGCTGACGATTTGTTTTTGTTTATTTTATCTGCCAGTGTTTCGCTTAATGAATATTTAATATTCGGTCTACTGACACCAATAATGTAATGTTCATCATTTACAATAAGATATAATTATATTATTTAAGAATCGTATTTATTGATAAGAATTGAAAATTGAATAATTATAATTTCATTTATTTTTCTCCTAATTAAATAGCAGAAAATTCTATATTCCCCTGCATAGTATATAACGTACACGTACGGTCAACTTTGTTTTAAGCAGCCAGTCAAGGGAAAGAGCAAACATTGCATTTTAAGACAGGTTTTTGATTAATGCAGGTTATTTGGAATTGAAAGCATATAACATGGAAAAAAATAAATGGGGCAGCTCAAGACAAGTGTCTGCTTAATACAGGTGACCGCTTATACAGGTTTAACTGTAATGGCAAATCTTATGCATGTACCGATTATACTCCATGTGTAAAATAAGGAATTCTCCAAATTGGATAGAAAGATTTGAAATGTTGTGTTGATGACAAGCACTATCAAAAGATATACCAACTGTGAGTGCTATATATAAATAGATTATTCATTATAAGAAACAACGTATTATATATATATATAACTCAGTACGAAAAGAAACGCAAAGGATTTTCTGCTAATAATTTTTAAGTTATGCTGTATATATATAATGGCATTAAATACATGTAATAATCTTTATCTAGTCATATGGTCATATCTTCATCACATAAATTAACCAAATTTGTTTATTTAATTTTCATTACCCTCGTACCAAGGTTGTATGTATATGTCCATTTTCCCCATTTTCACGTGGAGCACGAGTAATTCATTTGCTGAAATGAATGTATCAGTGTAGTAAATGAACCGGCAAACTTAAAATCAGGTTCACTTTTGAAATCTGTATTTCCCGAAAATATGGGACGACTGTTAGAAAATGTCAGAAACCAAGCAATAAGTATTTTGCGTGCTGGCGTCACGAAATCTGACGTCGCACAACAGTTTAACTGTAGTGTCAGCACTATATCTCGTTTTTAACAACGATATAACGCGACCGAAGACGCCAAGGATCGTCCCAACGAGATATACCACTCATATTTCCAAGAAAGCATGCCAATTATCCACAAAAAGAACATAATTTTCTAATACAATATAGATATACAATAGTAATGCTTTAACTGGGTTAAATGGAATAGTCTTTATACTCTTTATACTGGTAGATTTGTACATGTACCTATCGTCACGTGGTTTTATATTTTATAATTAAAAACAAATGAAATGAAATAGTTATTCAGAAACCGTACCTAAAACGAAATTACCTTACTATTTTATAATAAGTATTCAAATTCTAGTTCCCTAATATATATTGGAAGAAATGCGGTGTAAATTTACTTTTTCCTCACCTCACTGTTTCTTGAGTAATTTTTTAGTACATGTATGTTACGGAATTTAGTTAATGTTGTTGTAAATAATGATTGTTATATTGACAATATTATCAATGAAATACACTTATTATAACAACTTATTCAAATCGATACAAATTACTGAATGAACATACTGTTTTTGTCATTGTCATTGTCATTGTCATATTGTCATATTCTAGAACTGTAAATATCGCTTACAACGGTTTGAAAATGTGGCTCTGAAATTCACCCAATGTGTCTTAATAATAAATATGCCGCGATTGTCCGCAACGGGACACCGTAGTTAATTATGGTTACATTTTAGTTCTGGGTCTCTCTGCACTTTTCATTAATCAGGTGAATGATCGATTGAAATCAATAACAAGAAATGACAATCATCCTCCTTATTCTTACTTGAGAAATAACCGGATATGACGTCATATATACTTGAGCACAAACGATCAAATGTGTTACCGCCATATATTATATGTTTATACTCTTTTGCAGTATGTAATATAGTGGGACTACCACTTTTAAAGCCAAGGCAATTCGGCAGGATGCATAGATCACATTATGATATATACATTCTTCGTTCAAGTTCTGGTGCGAGTCGTGATTAACTGTGCATGTATGCGGATAAACGCATATTCGTGAGTACTTATAGTTTAAGGCAATATGTAAAATGTCGGTGCTCCTAACACAATCAATGTCATAATTGATGGACGAAAAAGATGTAAAAATATGAATATGGTAAAAATAGAACTATTAACAAAAACGAAAACAGTTACAAAAAACAAACATAAAAAAAATATAACAACAATAACGTTACAGGATATATATTGTATTATTTCCATATAAGAATACATTTTATTTTAAGGCGTTACATGTTTACTAGGCCTTATATGTATTGGCTTGATATACCAGTTTCAATTTCAGAGTGAGTAGAGACTACATCATTAAAATATGTAGTCATTACTTTCCCTACTAGATAAGTTGAAGGATGTGTGCGTTTCTTTTTATCCATGTTATATAAGGCGATAGTCGAGTCCAACGACTGAATCCGGTATTGCATTTTATCGATCCACCCGATGCCAAGCCATGCAGCATGTAATGTCCGTACCCGTTCTTGCAGAGTAATGGACTAGCACCGTCACCCTGAAAATATTGTATATTTACTTCAAAGGGAATATATCAGGAAGTTTAAAATTTTTAAAATTGGCTAATAACCTTTTTTATAAAATTTACCATATATATATATATATATATATATATATATATTCACTGATCCCGTATTGTCAAATATATATATATATTGAAACATGCCAAAATAATATCTTGTAAAGGGCTTTCTTAACATTGGCTACGCTTCTAGGTTAGACTCAAGGCTATTCCCGCTTAAAAAGACAACAGTGACACATTTTGTGACGTAACGTAAATAAGTAACGTAAATTCTTTTTGGATTTGAATTTGATCCATAATACTGGTTGACAAGTAGTTATCATTGTTTCATCTTGGAAATAATCAGAATGACGATGCGAAGTTATTTTTAAGCGCTGTCCAATTTTATAATGGGGATTTCGTTTACCTAAAAGAAATCCAATTTAGATATCGATTCTGTCACGTTTTGATGGATTTGACATACCAAACTATTCGTGTTTGGTTTATTAGTGATAATGAGATGCTATTTATTCGTTTGATTTTTTTAAATTTGATATTTTGTAGCGTTTTTTCCCCTTGATATACTCTCTTTTAAGGCTAAATTGAAATACAGTTGCAAATATGAATATGTAAATGGGTTATGCATAATGGTACGTTACGTGTAGTTATTTTTATCCTGTATACATTTTCCCGTGCAATTTGTAACCGGCTTAGATGTTGATCTACTTTTTCGCTTCTTGAACGATCGCATTGGCTGACCGTGGCAGTCTATACGTTACTAGAATGGAATGTTCTGTCTTGAAAATGCTAAGTGATTTCATTGGTTGAGAAAGTAGGACAACATCTAATAATATTTTTGCCAATTGAATAGCAACCATTGTCTCCTATGAATTGCTTTAATTCATTTATAAAACAGACATTAAAATTGTAGTACGAATAAGTTAATTTGCCGGACTATTTTTACATTGTCGATAATGTAGACATTGAATAGAACACGTATCTTGAATAATAGTTGGTCCCTACTATACTATTCTACACTATACTATATGGAATACTATTCGGTTCTGACACTGAAGATGTAAGGAACAATAAAATAATGATTATCTTCCATAATTCGTGTATTTATTACCACTGAAAAACATCTACATATGTTTTATTTATTATAAAAAAGAACAGACAAATCAACAGTGACGTTATAACTATAAAAAAAAACATTTTCGTTCTTATCATTCTAAATTAAATTACTCATTGACAATAAGATATCGCTGCTATATTAACAAATTTAAAAATAAAGAGTGCTCTGTAACTATCATTTACGTACGGTAGTAAATGGTTTAAATAGTAAATAATATTTGGATTACTCGTATATTAATCGTTTCTTCTTGGGCTTCATGAATAACTTACGGATTCAACTACGATATGTAATTTTAAAAAGCAATGTATTCCCCATATCCAATTAGATGTGAATATATGTTGCATTAGGTAAAGTAATATTGTCTTAAGGAACAAGAATAAAGTTAAAATATCATATACACATATCAAATTCGCAACTCTTATTGGTCAAAAGGGGTCTCATGAAAAGTCCTTAACTGGATCCTACTCATACAAAGCTATCAGTTCATGTATGTAAATTTGTCCACCCTGTCAAGATGTGTTGCATGTTATTCCATAGTATATTAGTCATGGTCGACACCAACTGTATTGGTTTGGCAGAGGCCTTGATATTGTATCTATGGTTTGCATTGTAGCTAGGCGTACTCGTCGTAGTCGGGTCTGTACATTTATGTCTTGGTTATTTACAAATAATTATCTCCATATATAGATATATATATCATGCATTGTGAATGAGTATCTGAAAAGACCCTAAAAATCGTAAATTCCGTTGTTGTGTATTTAATTACATCCTTTTATGAAATTAAATATATATGAATTAACTGTATCTGTACGATCCTAATAGTTTTAAAAATATGTCCTTTATATAGCATGTGAGTAGTTATGAATCCTAACTTGATCCTACTCATATAAAGCTATCACTTCATGTATGTAAATTTGTCCACCCTGTCCAGATGTATTTCATGTAATTCCATAGTATATAAGTCATGGGTCGACACCAAAATTATTGGTTTGGCAGAGGCCTTGATATTGTATCTATGGTTTGCATTGTAGCTATGCGCACTCGGCGTAGTCTGGTCTGTACATTTATGTCTTGGTTATTCACAAATAATTATCTCCATATATATATATATATATATATATATATATATATATATCTGAAAAGATCCCAAAAACCGTAAATTCCGTTGTTGGGAATTTAATTATCTCCCTTTATACATATATATATATATATATATATATATATATATATATATATAATGGGTAAGAAAATGTATAAATCATAGAACTTTTCTTACGTTTTCTTTTCTTCCTCTTTTGAAATTAAATAATAATTTATATTTTTGCAAGTATATGAAGTATGTCCCAAAAGTAATAGGACAACCCTGTCATTTTTGTATTTAGGGCGTTACATGCAAACCAATGGTATCAATGGATATATTGACACATCTTCTATTGTCATAAAACATCAAATCAACTTTTTAAGTCATCATTAAGTTCATGCAAAAATCACCAAAATAACGCGAGTTAAAAAGAACGGGGGACTTTGAAATTAGACGCCATTTAAAAAAAACAACATTGCCTTGGAAAGCCGACAACTTCCTCAATATTGTGCAAAACTTTAAAAAATAACAGGAGACATAATTTCAGATCATGTGCGAATGTTGTTTGAAAATTTTCGTGAAAAGCGCTTTCAGTACCTCCGGACCATGTGCCCGAGTGTACATTCTGTGGTTAGGATCAATAAGTCATCATAGTACGTAATATATACCAGAAGGGAGTGCAGTACCACAAAAAATGTGTTTTGCACAGCGGTTGATAATAACTTCGAAAAAATAATGACTTTCATTTGAATGTCAGCTTGGCGTCACACAAATAACGTCAAACTCCCCCTTACTTTGTTTCATATACATTTTAACTAGTCAAAATTAGTGTTAAATGGTGGTGTACGATATTGATATTTTGCATGCTTATAGTTTAAATATGGAAAATAATTCATGCCAAGTTTTGTTTGGATTAAAACACTAAAAATTACATTTGACACATGTTAGATTTTACAGTTGACAATGTAATTAAGTTAAATTAAAGGTAAAGATATTCCAGTATGTAATAGGATAGTGAAAAACGCTTATATTCATTAAGTCAAAGTTTATTAGGGTACATGTATACAATGTATATAAATAGGAAAGTATAATAAATATGGGTGTTAACGAGACGATTGAAATGTATTAAATTATAAAACTAAGTTCATTTAAAGACTAAATTAAATTTCAAAATGATTTTAATGGGTAATTGTACTTCTTGTTATGATGTCATAAAAGCTTACATAGCACACAGCTGTTCTATCCTCATTCAACGAACACATCCAGTATTTCTTTTTAATGTTAAACAGCCCTGCGCACCTAAATGGCGTTTGTACAACAGGAACGTACTTTTGTAGCTTGGTGCGGGATTTCTCTGAAATAGACAAGTAACACGATCACGGCACATGTGTCAATATCAATAATATAAGGTTATTGTTAAGTACAATATGATAATTGCTTCTATACATGCTAGTGTAAAGCTAATATTACGCAACCCTACAATATGTAGACGTTTATTCGGTCCAATAAATCGTATATCGTACAGTTCTAAATTCAAGATGGTGATTACAAAAAAAAAAATATAGATTCAGTAGTAATTTCAACGATAAAAACAAACAACCGACAAAATGTTCCGCATGACGATGACGTTGAGAAAATCCGAATATCTGACACTGCAACTTCCTTTGTCTGCCGCTTTGAACCCACGGGTTATTTAAAAGGATCTTGATTTTTCTTCAGTACTCATTTGGTAAATGTCTTTCAGATTGAGGAATATAATGAAAATATCATTTTACAATGGTTTGTACAATATCTACAATAGTAGGCGCCGAGTCCAATATGGTTTTCACCACAATGCATACTAGTAATAATAATACATAGTAAAATAGAACGGTAAAAAGTCGCCGCTTAGTACATGTATGTACCATGCACAGATGTCGTAGGCGCCGAGTCCAATATGGTTTTCACCACAATACATACTCGTAATAATAATGCATAGTAAAATAGAACGGTTAGAAATCGCCACTTAGTACATGTATGTACCATGCACAGATGCCCAGTATCCTGAAGGTAGATAAATGACGGTGTAATTAAGATTAATTTAATATATTTATATCGGTTATTCACCTCAGAAATGATTATAATAGATAAAGTAATGTTCATTTACATGAAACAATAGTGACACACGAAACGAGTGTTGACTGGCATCCGATGTTTAAAACTTTGAAATAAATAAGAGATTGATAAGATATATGAAAACGGAACACATGAAGATATATGAAAACGAAACATATCAAGAGATATGAAATCGCAACACATAAAGATATATGAAAACGCAACACATGATTTAAAGTGGGCTTGCTTTGATATGGAAAAGAAAAAAGGACATCAATGCAGAAGGTACTTACTTTTTCAATAAAAGATCAAGTAAACAACTTATAACACAAACAGACAACAATTACAGTAGGATATGAATATATACGCTCGTGCGTATAATGTTGATTTTTTATATCACTTCCTGAATTGCATGTTGATATCTCTGGAGTGTAGTTTCATAATAAACTAAAACTGCAATTAATTTGCAAATTGCCTTACATGCACTATTAGCATATGAAAATTAACAAGGGAAAAACAACTTAGGTGAATGTGACGGCGATATTGTGGGCATACTATCGCATGTCAACACTATAATTAAAGTCAAAACAGTACAATACTTTATAAAGGAACTAAATATTTTTTATAATCTCATTAATGTTTTCCTTTCTGGCTTTAGCTGTACTGCATTACTTCGATCTTGTGAACTATTTAACTATGTGGGTTTTTTTTGTATATAAAGGTCAAGTTGGATAAGAAATGGATACAAGACGCATGCATATGGACGACACAATGGAGAAATGTTATTAACCCTCTGTTATATCCGTCCTTCTTAACCTTTTCTCATAATATTGGTTAAGAAAAGTTGTTAAAATATGTTATATTGATATTCAATTAAAAGATACATTGTAAAAATATAAGGAACGGGCCGAACCTATTGTTGAAAGAACAAAGCTCGTTGCATGTTGTAAATAAACACGCAATGATATGTTGTTAAAAAACGTTTAATATGTTATATTTACCTTTCTTTAGGTCAATTAACCCATATCCAGGTGACACGCAGTCGGCCCTCCTGTCCCAGGCACGTCTGTCGTCTGTTAATGAGGACACTATTCTGTTTATACCCAATGGCTGAAAACGGAAATAGAAAACATTTCACTACAGATCTGTTCGCTTTAGTAATGACGGAAGCGGACGTAATAAGCTTACATTTATTCAACTTTCAACAATTTGGTTTCTTTTATTATTATTATTATTTGGATTAAAAACGAAAAATAACACCTTTAAAATGGATCAAAATTATTTCCTTTGTACAAAGCACATTCTAGGCTAAACGTTTCGAAAAAAACAAACAAACAGAACTGAAACATCATCAAATGTTCCATGGGAAATGCGATATATTTGATTTTACCAGGCATTACAGTACTTAAGCAGTCATGAACTACTTTTTTAAAAAAATTCTCGAAGTGAATCACGCTGTTGTGTTTAATAACAGCAACTGAACAACATGCATGTTATATTCAAGTAAAATACTTTCCTTTGTGGACCGAAATTACTGACATATCTGTATATTAAGAGTATCTGAAATAACAACATCAATAACAACAAACATAGAACCTTAATATATGTAGAACCTTGATATTTGTAAAGCCTTGATATCTGTAGAACCTTGATATTTGTAAAGCCTTGATATCTGTAGAACCTTGATATTTGTAAAGCCTTACTATCTGTAGAACCTTGATATTTGTAAAACCTTGATATCTGTAGAACCTTGAGTTTCAGAAATTGCTCTCGATTACTCGTCGTCGGTTACGGCATGCATTAGCTTCAGTGTTTTTTATACTTTTAGAACGCTTAAAAACACACATTGGTTGATAACGAAACCACAATAACGAATTTGACAAAAAAGCTATAAAATTGAGAAAACATTTGATGCAAATAAAAGGGGATTGAAATCAGTAAAATGTATCCTTACCTTAACCCTTTTACTCCTGACCGGCTCGGATTGGAGTCTCATCAAGGCCATATCGACTAAATTAATGTCAATGATAGGCCAGATAAATTCAGGATGCTTAAACAAAGACATACTTAATATAAACAGGTACGCATTCAACAACGGCGGTCACACATATTAACATGAACAAAATTAAAATGCTAGTAAATATTTGCATTACTAACAACAGAATACTTAACACCTTTAAGAGCTCAAGGTTATAAATTTTTTGATATATTTTTTACCCCAGATCTGCCATCATTTTTTTTCTGTTCATATATGCCGACCACAATTCATTTGTCATTTTTTTGTCTAAAAGAGATGAAGTTGTTTGAATTAAATTGAAAAACAAGATCAGAATGTTTTGTCTTGGTTTATTATTGACTTCATATATTGACTTGCGTTTTAAAGGCTTTATGTTTTTTAATTGAAATATATGCAAGTATATTTACTGTTATGATAAAAAATGTTTCTCGGTAATAGTTATGTTCAATTAGGATGTTTCTTTAGCTTGCTTAAATATACTAAATATACTTTTAACTGATTTTGACTTGTTACATTTGTTTTCCATGTCAATGGAACTCCATGCAGTTTTACTTGAGCCAGTTTATTTATGATATGTCAGTGTTATTGATCGTGTAAGTTATTTAATACATTAGAACTTTGTAGGCTCGAACACGGATGGCTGGAACATCACACATACCACGAACTACATATCTGGTCACGGACGAATTCCTATTTCGATGTAGACACATGTATGGTATGATGTTGAACCATACTGGGCTCGAACAACCCTTAACTAGAACTATTTTGTCCGTTTATATCGAACTATCGAAGTTCTAATATATTTAAGAAGTACTTAAAACATTGATGAAACAGAATACAAGTTCTGATAAACAGTAATTAAAAGAAAAATGAATTATAACTTACGATTGTTATGTGTGTAACGCCTACTTCCTGTCGCGTAGGTTCGGACTTATTCATTCTGTCAAATGTTCCAAGGACTACCGTTAAATCACTTGGTCTGAAATTAAAAATGAAAAAAATAAATAAATAAGTAAAATGTTTAATAGCTGGTGATTTTACATTGTTCTTTTACAAGTTAAAATCCGTCGATATGCGAACATTGAAATCATGATTCTAAAACAACCTAAAAAAAATATACTTCGCATTAAAAAATAAATTGGAGTACGGTCACATTGTTTTGTCATTTTTTTGTGTTTCAGCGGTATTTATATCGAACGATTACTTAATTAACTAGCAAATATGGTTATTGTTATCATGTGAAATTGAAGGTTGATAAGACTTTCAACGCTATACCCTCGATTAAATGAGATATTTTAAAATAATTTGAAGTAAAACAATTACAATAAACTGAAACACAGTATCAACCTATTTAAAGAATGAGGGCAGAAAAATAATTTTGTCCGAATTGATTAAGTTTAAAGCAGCACAGCCAATAAGTAATTTAAAATAAAGTTTATGTTATAAAAAAATAAGCAGTATCATGATTTATAAATGACGGACATTTTTATCTAAATCCATAGCTTTATAACAGCCGATACCTCTCTTAAACGTAAATAAATCCGGTTTAAAATATATATTTACAGATCAGTAATTCTAATATGCAAATTTTCTGCTTGACTGACGGAAATTATCGTAACATTTCCGTTTTATTCCAATATAATCGGCCAATGCCGTCACCCTTGGGTATTATAAAAACTATACGCAAAGATGCCTGGAAAATGAACATCCCCTATCCCTCAACCCCCCCCCCCCCACTCCCCCCCCCCCCCCCCCCCCCCCCAAAAAAAGCTTGTCACGAGATTCGAACACAATCTACAAGTTCCGTCATATAAATCAAAGTTTGAACTAAACGGAGTTCCGAGAATTAATCAATGATGTCTAGAAACTTGCGAAAGTTTATGGATATAACCGAATTAGATATACTTAATCATTAATGTTATTCCATTGGTCAGGTTTAATTCAAATATAATATGGGGTTTAAAAGCATGTTTTTGACGATAAACAACAATAATATAGGAAATTTATGATCAAGATAGTCACAATTTATGCTAAAATATTTCAGTTGTACCAGTTATTTGTTGAAATAAAAAGGAAGAACCTATTGATTATGCCGCTTCAACGTCAACAATATTAATACACAAAGTTGCACAGTGTTAGCAAGGACTTAAATAGAAGGATAGGAAACTTGCATCGCTCTACTAAATGTTGATAAAAAGCATGCGAAGAAATAATAATTTGGCAAATTAATGATTCAAATTTTACAGGCAACTGATAACTTTCACATGAAATGTAAGGTCTATGTAACCCTAGATGTTTTGCAAAGTTTTAAGTATATATATGATGATGTTTGAATTTAAAATATTGCAGTTTGCAGGTAAAATGTTAAGTACTTTCCTTGATATTTTAATTGCAGTATACACATAATGACGAGAATTTCAACAATTTGAACACAATTTGATGAGATTGAGTGACATATTCAGTTTTATTGATAGAGGGAGACCTCAAAATGAACCATCCTTCAAAAAGTAGCTTGGAAACTTTCTCACTGATAGTTTTTGGAGGTCTCGGGACTAGAACCTTTGACTTTAGAGGCGGGAGGTAACTGATCATGTGATCTTGAGACAACGGCGCCTTAGGCAAATTAGTTACGGAGGACATTGTTTAAAGGAAAAGGTTGACATACCCTGCAAAATGGCCCTGAGTAGTCAATATAAATAAACACTATTTTTTATGCCAAACTTGATGGGTATATTTATATTTAATTATACTTTATTCTTTTAAAAAACATAAATTTTGTTTTTCTATGTTACATTTTTAGCTAAATACAATATCACCAACGTGTACACGTAGAGCTAAAAATGCATTTCTTCTACATATTAAGCCATTTTATTGAAATTTATCTTAATTAAACCATAAAGGCACTCTTGCCACAAGACAATATTTACGCATATTACTCAGAATGTATCAATGCTCAGAATAAATATCTGTGTGTGGCATGGGTACCTTCATAATCATATTGAACAATTTCCTTACTTTAACCACCTTTGGAGTAATTTTGTTAATAAAAAAAAGATTTAATTAAAAGATAAAAAATGAATATTCATATTTTAAAAGAATGAAGAACATTTGAAACAAACACACCAAGCTTTGCTGAAAAATAAGTATTCAAAAAAGGCATTTTACAGGGCCGATATTGGGGTTTCGTGAACCTGGTCCTTTATATCTCATTCAAACGGATCAATTAACTCCAAACCCTATTTAAAGAATACGTATACGCGTAATTATAAATACAAAAACAGTTTCAACAAAACTTTGAAATTCAAATTGATGTTCCAAACTTATTTAGTAAAATGGTTACAAGCTAATATAAACGTGAATATAGATGTAAACTTACTTAGTGTTGACGTAATTGTAGCCAGTGGTTAGGACAACCCGTTTTCTTATCAGTACACCACCCGATATGAGATTACCAGACTTGTCTGTTATATAAACAAAATACGGAAACTCTCCAGGGATGGCATCAACTCTACCAGGGCCCACGATCTTAGGTTGAGAGGCAGAGCTGCAGACTGACACATACACTGAAATACAAAAAGAAAAACAATCGTAAGCGACGATGATGTTTAAGGACAAATGTGTTCGTAAACTGCAAAGTGCGTAAAATGCAAAATGAGGATGCATTATATTAACGGCTCACTACATTTCCCCATGGTCACATGAGTCATATGCTGCGGATGAGTAAAGCAACAGCAAGCATAGCATAAACTGCAATAAGACATAACTGGTGTTATAAAGTGACTTTTATAGGATTTCAACAGATGCATAATTCATTGGAATTTAAGGACCTTTTTTAAAACAGAAATTTTAGGGTGTCACTGCACCCTCTTTAAAATATCCAAAGCTGTTCAACCTACCAGTTATTTTGCATTTTTATGTGGGGATACATTCCTGTAACATCTGTATGAAAGAATTACTTTAATTCCATGTGGGATATATATATATATTTACCGTGGAAAACCTACACTTTATTTTATATAGAACAAAGAACACAATTCGACTGACAGTTATTCTTTTACAATAAAGAGCAAGAAATACAACTTTTTCATTTGTTTATTTACTTATATATCTCTTGATCGCAGATGTCATGCGATTTACAATGTACCATTGTTATCTATTTAGCCCGTGTGGTTCATTTTATCATATTTTACCATGTTTATTATATTGTGGTTAAATAACTAACCCCTGTAAGGTTCCGGGTAGTCATGTGAGTGATGTTCAGAATAGGATCATGCATGTCGTAGAAAGCAAAAATTTAAGTAATACTAAAGAATTTTCTGAAACTCTGCAGTTCTGCAGGTATCAAGGTTCTAGGTTCATACTGCGGCTACAATAATTTTGTATTTTTTATTTGTATGCTAATTTGTTGTTTTGTACATGTCGAGTGAACCTGGAATCTTCCTTCATGTTGGCGTTGATTAAACTATAATGTGTTGGTGTGCCATAAAAATCTACCTTAAGATGAATACACTTCTTATATATGAAAAAATAGGTTGATTAGAACGAAAGACTGAAAGTAGATTAAAATAAAACTAATGCAAAATTTATGAATAAATATAATTTAAAAACAATATCAGACTCTGTTTTATTGTGTCCGTTCATGTGTATGAGTATTGGAATATAAAACTCATTTCATCCGCACCATGACATTAGCCAAAGTGATATTCTGTTTTTTAATAAGTTTAAATGAATTCCATAATTCTATAGCATCAGCTAGTATAAAAGCATTGAGTCAGAGTGCACACTTTCATCGACCTCCATGCACCCTGTAAAACAGTCGTGTTTCGTTGTAAATATTTCCATAAAGGCATTTAGAACATATTATGAGTATAGGTAGTTTTTCTTGTATCGTATTGTATTAAGATTATATGATTGTTAAAAAGTAAAATCTTATATACCAGCGTTCTCTTTATAAAAGAATACCAAATTAAAATGAAACAAACATACTCCCTTTAAATTTTAAGTAATAAAATAAGCAAAAAAGAAATGACGAAAAAACTACAACTGTTACATTTAGTTAAACAAACCATCTTAAAGTTAATTAAAAACCTGATTGATTGAGTGATTGATTGATTGATTGATTGATTGATTGAATATATAGCGTCATTTTTATGTCATCGAGGGCTAACAGACGATCAGTTAACCTAAACACTGTTTCCTGAGAATAACCAATACTCGAGCACACCCAAACTCCGCAAGTAACTGATAACGTTCCCACTTGAATCAGTGGTTAGAGACGAATGATCATGGGCCACAATGTCGTATATCAATCATCACGGAGACTGTTGCCGGGCGGGGATTCGAACTCACGACCCCTGGATTTAAAAATTCGAAGTTTCATTTTTAAACAAAATCACTTACCAATCAGAATACTCAGAAGACAGACCATACGTGCCATAGTTGTATTGGTGTAACTTTTACATAAATCGTCCCGATATTGTGATACAATTTGACTTGAAAACTCGGTTAAATATCTGATTGGGCGGAGTTAAAATTACAATTTGAAATTACGAAATATTTAATTGGTAGAGCAAAATGTACTCAAATGTATTATATTAATTATAATTTCTTACTTTAATATACTAGCAATATATAGCAGTTTGACTTTTTAATGAACCTTTGACAAAGGTGTGAACTATCTTAAAGGTCACAACAATTTTAATTAAATTTTCCACAAACACCAGGGGTGTGATACTTGTATTGATATTTTTCAATTATTTTTCAAGATAAATTATACATGTAACAGCTAAAAAATGATATAAACGAATCAATCGCATATTTTATAGTATCATAATTTATTTTAAATGATAGCACCTTAAATATATACATAAAAGGTATATTTTAAAAAAATCACATATATTGTTTTAAAATCCTTTATATCTTCCGTCTAAGTTTAAACATCTGGGCTGCGTTTCACAAAAATACTTACTCCTAAAATCGTCGTAAACGTAAACAAACAATTGTTCTTATATGTTTAATTTCCATCCAAATGAAGCCAAGTTGGCTCAAATCATGCAGAAAGTTACATATTTTCTGAAAATTTTAAATGTTGATCAAAATTTAAAAACACTACGGAGAAATTGTCGAATTGACTTACGTCGATTTTAATCGTAAGTTATTTTGTGAAACGCAGCCCAGATTATTTTCAACTTTAGAACATTCATTGACCATATAATATATTTACTACTCAAATACAAGAAATTACTTTTGGAATACAATTTTTTTTTTTTCTCACAAATCTTTAAATTGAAAAATACTTGTAAAGAAATCTTCAAAGCTAAGTTAACTTGGCAATGTTTAGAAAACCGTCTTTGGTTACATTTTGTCCACATAACAGTTCAAATTTAGTTCAGAAGAGTTAATATGGGGTATGTTGTTAATGAACGTTTGTAATTAACGAGTGGCAGGTAAACAATTAGTCTGACGTGAACAGAAACACTTGTGTTTTAATGTTACATATGTGGAATGGTAAATGAAAATACTGAAATATTAGGTATTAATTATTAATTATCTGCGAGTGAAGCGACAAGGATGTACATCATGTAGCTAATAAGATTATAAACGAAAAAAGACCGCGATCTCAGTTGGTTTTGTGTTTGACGTTAGTACAAAATGCGTTTGATTTATAAATATACATATGGGAAACAAGTTAAATAATTTTGGTATTTTATTTAGAAACATAAAGAAGCTGCATTAGATAACAGTTTCATATATATTCTATTTACTTAATTTGATTTTATGAAAATAAACTAATCAGTTGACAAGCAGCAGAGCTAAATATCTGACATGAAGCAACAAGTGAAACGATTTTAAGGGCATAATATCGTGTATCATTTGAAAAAAAAAATATATTGTTCAAAATCTCGTTTAAAGAGAGTATGTCAGGAAAACACGTTAGAAATGTCTTATAAAATAAAATAATTATCAAAATTGATAAAAAGCATATCATTATTAATAAATCAAATCTGAATGGTTTGGTATAGCAAATCCAACAAAACTTGACATAATCAACATTTAAATTGGAGTGGTAAACTTGAAACGAAATCCCCATTTAAAGCTAGACAGCACAAAACTACTGCTTTACGTCATTCGGACTCTTTCTAAGATGAAACATGTTTTACTACTTGTTAACCTATATCAATGGCGGATCTACTCTTTAAAAATCACGACATACGCCCCCTCCCCCTAAACCCCCATATGTTATCAAAATGCATTATATTTCTACTGAAAACGTGTTTGCCCGTTCAGGTTTTGTGTTGCGCCCCCCCCCCCCCCCTTCGAAACTGAACGCCTGGATCCATTCCTTGTATAACGGATCAATTTGAAATCAAAATGAAACCACGTGACTACTTTATAACGTCACATAATATGTTGCACATTTAAGCGCGATATCTGTTTTAGTCTGTATTGTCCAAGTTAGGAAATCCCTTTTTTTACAGGCTTTAACATATATTTTGTTGGCAATATTGGGTCAGTGAATATTTTACAGGCATGACATATTAAAAAAATATATATTTTAGCCAATTGTAAAAGCTTTAACAAATCCTGATTAATTCCCTTTAAAAGAGACATTTCCGAAATTATCAACAAATTTAATATAACATGTCTTGTACGAATTTAATATAACATGTCTTGTACAAATTTAATATAACATGTATTGTACGAATTCAATGTATTTTTATTTTCAAATGGAATAATCAGTTTCAGTAAACGTGAATATTGAGTATATCATCCACCGGTCGAATAACAACCCTGCTCTTTTAAACATTGAAGCGAAATCAACATTCGTGGAATTCAGTAACATTCTTCATGAATCAGAGTTCAGCTACGTTAGTGCCGTTTTTTGATTTGGTTAAGATGGGTTGCATTGGGACGGCCAGTGCATACTGGCATTGTTTAGCGCTGTTTTGATGAAGGAGGTAGAAATAAAACTTTTGTTCGGGTTTTCTTCTTTTTTCAGGGCTTTGTACTGCAGTTATTTATGTTACTTTAGCCTTAGCAAATAGTCAGTATCACCACTGAAAATGTGATGCTGATACCAGCTTTCTGGGCATTTCTGTGTCATTTCAGAATTGTTTGCTCCAACCGCATCGTGGGCGGATAGTTGACATATTATTACTCTGGAGGTATCACAAAAGCTTTGATTTAAAAAAAACCTGGTCAAGGTATGTTTTTTTTTGCTTTATAATTGCACATAAAGTGAAGAATTTGAGCCCAGACACATACTGCAGTTTTTGTTTTTTACTGTGTTTTGGACATAAATGTTACAATGGAGCCTTGTGAGAAATGATATAGTGGTGTGAGACGTTGAGAGACCGGGCGTTGACATCCTGTAAGATCTTGTTTTGCCACAGGGGACTGGGTCGGAAAAAGAGTGAGAAATTTTGTCGCGATACTAACCCATATTTAAAGTGCTTTATATTACTTGTAGCTGGAGCATATGACCTAAACATACACTTCCCTCTTCATACCACTGTATCCTGCACGCAGTCTATTACTAACACGGCAAACGTCGAAAAAGACGTCGACCAGCTTTGGGGAACAGGCAAAAACGGCTCTCATCAATTCACAAATTTATATTCCAAGGCCTGACACGCTATGCCTAGTGTTGCATAGCGAAATGCAAACATAATGCTTTATTGCGTGGTGTTGGACAGGGTCTTTTAATGAGTCGGGTGTTAACCGTGCTTCTCGATTGGCGAATACCGACTTGATTATTATTTTTTGTTGTGATTTTAATGTCATTATATTTTAATATTTTGAAAGCACTGCCATGAGTAAACTTAAATTTAGAAGTTGTTTCACTTTATTAACAGCGAGTACATTTAATAGATTAAACATTTGGTATAAAATATGACATCTACTTTTGTTAATGCTACGTTTACACTGCAGATACAAATAAACAATTGCATGAAACCTCGTCTTCTCTAATTTCCTTTTCTCAAATTTAAAGAAAACTCTATGCTAAATTTCTATGAAAACAAATTTTCTTTCCGTAATAGAAATACATCAGCATGATATATATTATATTATGATACATTTAAAATTGTAAGATTGCTATTCTTGAATTCTTATTGTACGATTTTAAACGTATCTTAAATAAATATCTCATTCAGCTAATGTTGTTTTAGTATAATTAATGTTGAAGTTGTGTTTTATGTTTAAATATGTTGTTGATTTTAAAAGTAAATCATGATCAGAATAGCTGGAGTCTCTTATAGCTCTGCTAATAATTTGTCTTATATTGGTTTTAAAGCTCCAAGTATTAAATTGCAAGCAATACGTGATAGCGGGATGAGGCTTAAATAAAATATATGTTATGTCATATTTCTTATATACTACGTTATGTTTCACGTTATGTTATATATTTGTTAAATATTATACTCCACGTTATGTTATACGTTATGTAATATGTTATATATGTTATATAATATGGTATGTTATACATTATGATATACGTCATATTATATGTTATATATGCTATGTTATACATTATACTATACGCTATATCATATATGTTATTTTATATGTTATGTTATACATTATGATATATGCTAATAGTATGTTATACGTGATGTTATATATGTTATATATTATACTATAAGCTATGTTATATATGTTATTTTATATGTTATGTTATACTTTGTGATATATGTTATGTTATATGTTATGTTATATGTTATACATTATACTATACGCTATATATTTATTTCATATGTTATGTTATACATTATTATACACGTTATGCTATACGTTATGTTTGTTACAGAAAGTACAAAATATATAATTGGATTGCTGAAATAGATTGAAGAATTTGTGTGGATAATTTAATTTTCGTAATGCAAAAAAAAAAACGCAATAAAAATCTGATCTCCAAAGCTACTTAATTGAAGTGAACAAACTTCAAAACATTACATCTATTTGGTTATAAAACGGTTTATATTTAGCATAACCAGGCACCTAAAACATAGGAAATAAACGTCAAAACGCACAGAAGACAGTATAGCTGAATGTATTTTCAAGGGAGCATGCCCCCGGACCCATTACGACTGTACCTACAATCGTTTACAGCCAAGCTACTCCCCTGATGGTGGTAGTAGTAGTAGTAGTAGTAGTAGTAGTAGTAGTAGTAGTAGTAGTAGCAGTAGGAGTAGTAGTAGCAGTAGTAGTAACAGCAATAGTAGCAGTAGTAGTAGTATTTGTAAGAGTACTAGCAAACTAATATAAGAATATGAATTTGAGTAGAAAAATTAACAGTAAAATTAAAAGCAAATAAATAGTTGTATAAGTTAAAGGAGAAGAAGTAGTAGTAGTGTAAGTAAAAGGAGAATAGTAGTAGTATAAGCTGTAATGATAGTAGTTTTGATAGGATTATTAGTAGCAGCGGTAGTAGCAGCAACAGTAGTAGTAGTAGTAGTAGTAGTAGTGTTGGTAGTAGTAGTAATAGAAGTAGTAGTAGTTGTAGAAGTGGTAGTGGTGGTGGTAATGGAGGTTGTTGTAGTAGTAGAAACAGTAGAAGTAGTTGTAGAAATAGTAGTAGTAGTAAAAATAGTAGTAATAGTAGTAGTGGTGGCGGTAGTAGAAGAAGTAGTAGTATTTTTGTCATGTCCATTGTAAGTTTGGCATATAATGTATACTCCCTTTTCCGTTGATTGTATTGATGCCCGTAATAAACCGTACTACCCAGATGGCCTAAAGATCAAACATTGGTGTCGTTAAAATCGGTCTCTGTGCTCCTATGTACATAAGTTTGTTATTACATCCCTTTAGCCACACAATACCTTTGTTCAGATTGTCTGGATACAGCGAGGGTACTTTTTCTTCTACACATAGGGGACATACACGTATAATGGTTTGATTATTAAATATCATGTCATAAAATTTTTGATAACAACCGATTAATGGTATCTTGAGTCAACTTAATTTTTTTTTAGCAAATAAAACTTAATTTTTAGACACCAAAATGACAATAAAGAACAGGCATTGAATAGAAAAAATACCGATTAAACAGTAAAACATTGTTTATTAATTTCAGTAAAAGTTGTTTTCAGGAAATCAGCTCTTGATTTAATTTAATACCAAGAACAAATAGATAATTTAAATAATCCTTTTTTTTTTTGGATTTCAAAAATTACCATTTCCGTCCAACATGACACTATCAGTAAATGATAATTTTTTGTACTTTTATTAAGTGTCCGGAAATGTTGAATCATTGAATGTTACCTTCTTTAAATGTGAAATGATTCATATAGCCAGTGCTATATGATAGCGTCTACGTCTGCGCTTGTACCATCCTTATATAGTACAGTCTTGTTATCAATAGGTAGGAGTGACCGGCTACAGATACTCTGTTTTCTTAACATACGGGTAAATGTTTCACCTTTTATTCAAGGATGTTTTCCTACATTACTGGCCATGTGTGCTCATTAAGTTTTAACCTTTCCAAAAAAAAAAAAACTTTCGTTAGTTGGAAACTAAACGAATCAGGTTTACAGAAGGAGGTAATTTCTACAAATATGTAGTAGATATTGAAACACAATGTGAACATTAGATATTGATAAAATTTAGACATCATTAAATTATCAGTCCATGCGCATACATATCCACATTAATAACTATTTTAATGGTATCTTAATTAATTCAATATTCGAAGTCAAACGCAGTAAATTACCTTTAAATTCAGAAGGCCGTGGCTGCGATCTCCGGCCGGGTCATACCCAAGGCTAGAAGAAATGGTACTATAAGCTCTTCCTCTTTTGGCGTTCAGCAGTTAGAGGATAATTCTAAGAATGGTCGATCAGATGTCAGTTTTTTGCAATTTATATAGCTAATGTTTGATTGAAATTAGTATTTTCTGTGATATTCTTATGATTAAGTTGTTGAATGTATATATGACATAGTAACAACAGTATCACAATATTTTGTGTATGTTTACTTTTTATAGAAACTTTAAATGATCATAATGATGTTTTAGTGTCTCGTAGGTCGTAATAAACGATCGGATATAGAAGTTTTAATGTACATATACTTAATTTTATTTTGATGTAACTTTTATATGCGACACTCAAATAAACTATTTAAGTCTTAAGTCAAAGTCTAAAGTATATAACTGAACAAATGTTGAAAGCGACGCTAAACACGACACGACACAATTCTGAGCGTCTAATAGCAATTCCACCTTCAGTACTTTGGATACTTTGATCTTTATTTGCCAAAAGGAATAGGAATCACCTCAAATTTTTGTTTCATTTTTAACCTGGCGTTATGCCAAAGGCATAACCCTGTTTCTGTCTTCGTGCTCAAGCTTTGCGGTGCTAATCACCGCCAAATGATCATACTCAATGAGGACTACTTTTTATTCCTCGATTTTTATTTTTCATGTATTTAATATATGCAAGAAAAAACACATCCACAATCAAAATACACTGGGGACATTGTTTAATGTCATTTTTAAAAGAACTGGTGCATAAAATAAACCAAACTCTTCAATAAAATCAATTAAATTAGCGGGAGGCGTATGAATATGTATTAAATACCAGTTGGCGGTTCTTTCAGATGCTTTGATTTCGCTCTAATCAGTTATTGTCCCTTTATAGAAAAAACAGTGCTTGTGAGATAAAACTATTTGTTGTGAAAATATTGCTTTCATATTGTATAACTACAGCAAGAGAACTTTTGCAAGGGAAAAAAAGCAAAGAATGTCTCCGGAAATATATCCGGAAATATATCACAGTTCATGGGTCAGGTATCTGAAGTTCAGATATCAGTAAATTATCCCCCCCCCCCCCCCGCTCCCCACCCCACATCCCATTTATTTCAAAATTAAGTCGCATAAAATAAGATTTCAACTAATTTTTTCTCAAGATTTCCAATATGTATGTTATTATACATGTATTTTTGTTGTTAAACTTATTTTATTCAGTATATAAACGTTGTCAAAGAAAAGAAAGCGTTTGGGGATACATCGATTGGTTAATAAGGAGAAGCTCATCTGTAAAATTGACACAATATTAACTTAATCAGAAATCAACAAATTTGATTTTGATTCGCTTTTGCAATTACAATAAATAGCTGTTGGCTATTTCATATTAAATGTCTAATTGAGTCTAGGATTCGAATAATGCTTCCAGGACTCGTTTAACTATACCATTAACAGAAATAATTTGACATTTAATTAAAACAGTGTTGGTTTATTATCAAATAGCTTAATTATAAAATGATGCCGATACAGTATTAATACAGTTATGCAGAATTTAGACAGAATTTTTTTGTGTGTTACTTATCGCATATGCTCTTCCACAAAACTCTTGATTGGTTCCAATTTTGAATGGGTTCCAATTTTGAATGGGTTCCAATTTTCTGCTGACGATTTGTTTTTGTTTATTTTATCTGCCAGTGTTTCGCTTAATGAATATTTTATATTTGGTCTACTGACACCAATAATGTAATGTTCATCATTTACAATAAGATATAATTATATTATTTAAGAATCGTATTTATTGATAAGTATTGAAAATTGAATAATTATAATTTCATTTATTTTTCTCCTAATTAAATAGCAGAAAATTCTATATTCCCCTGCATAGTATATAACGTACACATACGGTCAACTTTGTTTTAAGCAGCCAGTCAAGGGAAAGAGCAAACATTGCATTTTAAGACAGGTTTTTGATTAATGCAGGTTATTTGGAATTGAAAGCATATAACATGGAAAAAAATGGGGCAGCTCAAGACAAGTGTCTGCTTAATAGAGGTGACCGCTTATACAGGTTTAACTGTAATGGCAAATCTTATACATGTACCGATTATACTCCATGTGTAAAATAAGGAATTCTCCAAATTGGATATAAAGATTTGAAATGTTGTGTTGATGACAGGCACTATCAAAAGATATACCAACTGTGAGTGCTATATATAAATAGATTATTCACTATAAGAAACAACGTATTATATATATATATATAACTCAGTACGAAAAGAAACGCAAAGGATATTCTGCTAATAATTTTTAAGTTATGCAGTATATATATAATGGCATTAAATACATGTAATAATCTTTATCTAGTCATATGATCATCTCTTTATCACATAAATTAACCAAATTCGTTTATTTAATTTTCATTACCCTCGTACCAAGGTTGCATGTATATGTCCATTTTCACGTGGAGCACGAGTAATTCATTTGCTGAAATGAATGTATCAGTGTAGTAAATGAACCGGCAAACTTAAAATCAGGTTCACTTTTGAAATCTGTATTTCCCGAAAACATGGGACGACTGTTAGAAAATGTCAGAAACCAAGCAATAGGTATTTTGCGTGCTGGCGTCACGAAATCTGACGTCGCACAACAGTTTAACTGTAGTGTCAGCACTATATCTCGTTTTTTACAACGATATAACGCGACCGAAGACGCCAAGGATCGTCCCAACGAGATATAACACTCATATTTCCAAGAAAGCATGCCATTTATCCACAAAAAGAACATAATTTTCTAATACAATATAGATATACAATAGTAATGCTTTAACTGGGTTAAATGGAATAGTCTTTATACTCTTTATACTGGTAGATTTGTACATGTACCTATCGTCACGTGGTTTTATATTTTATAATTAAAAACAAATGAAATGAAATAGTTATTCAGAAACCGTACCTAAAACAAAATTACCTTACTATTTTATAATAAGTATTCAAATTCTAGTTCCCTAATATATATTGGAAGAAATGCGGTGTAAATTTACTTTTTCCTCACCTCACTGTTACTTGAGTAATTTTTTAGTACATGTATGTTACGGAATTTAGTTAATGTTGTTGTAAATAATGATTGTTATATTGACAATATTATCAATGAAATACACTTATTATAACAACTTATTCAAATCGATACAAATTACTGAATGAACATACTGTTTTTGTCATTGTCATTTTCATTGTCATATTGTCATATTCTAGAACTGTAAATATCGCTTACAACGGTTTGAAAATGTGGCTCTGAAATTCACCCAATGTGTCTTAATTATAAATATGCCGCGATTGCCCGCAACGGGACACCGTCGTTAATTATGGTTACATTTTAGTTCTGGGTCTCTCTGCACTTTTCATTAATCAGGTGAATGATCGATTGAAATCAATAACAAGAAATGACAATCATCCTCCTTATTCTTACTTGAGAAATAACCGGATATGACGTCATATATACTTGAGCACAAACGATCAAATGTGTTACTGCCATATATTATATGTTTATACTCTTTTGCAGTATGTAATATAAGTGGGACTACCACTTTTAAAGCCAAGGCAATTCGGCAGGATGCATAGATCACATTATGATATATACATTCTTCGTTCAAGTTCTGGTGCGAGTCGTGATTAACTGTGCATGTATGCGTATAAACGCATATTCGTGAGTACTTATAGTTTAAGGCAATATGTAAAATGTCGGTGCTCCTAACACAATCAATGTCATAATTGATGGACGAAAAGGATGTAAAAATATGAATATGGTAAAAATAGAACTATTAACAAAAACGAAAACAGTTACAAAAAACAAACAAAAAAAACATACAACAACAATAACGTTACAGGATATATATTGTATTATTTCCATATAAGAATACATTTTATTTTAAGGCGTTACATGTTTACTAGGCCTTATATGTATTGGCTTGATATACCAGTTTCAATTTCAGAGTGAGTAGAGACTATATCATTAAAATATGTAGTCATTACTTTCACTACTAGATAAGTTGAAGGATTTGTGCGTTTCTTTTTATCCATGTTATATAAGGCGATAGTCGAGTCCAACGACTGAATCCGATATTGCATTTTATCGATCCACCCGATGCCAAGCCATGCAGCATGTAATGTCCGTACCCGTTCTTGCAGAGTAATGGATTAGCACCGTCACCCTGAAAATATTGTATATTTACTTCAAAGGGAATATATCAGGATGTTTAAATTTTTTAAAATTGGCTAATAACCTTTTTTATAAAATTTACCATATATATATTCACTGATCCCGTATTGTCATATATATATATATATATTGAAACATGCCAAAATAATATCTTGTAAAGGGCTTTCTTAACATTGGCTACGCTTCTAGGTTAGACTCAAGGCTATTCCCGCTTAAAAAGACAACAGTGACACATTTTGTGACGTAACGTAAATAAGTAACGTAATTTCTTTTTGGATTTGAATTTGATCCATAATACTGGTTGACAAGTAGTTAACATTGTTTCATCTTGGAAATAATCAGAATGACGATGCGAAGTTATTTTTAAGCGCTGTCCAATTTTATAATGGGGATTTCGTTTACCTAAAAGAAATCCAATTTAGATATCGATTTTGTCACGTTTTGATGGATTTGACATACCAAACTATTCGTGTTTGGTTTATTAGTGATAATGAGATGCTATTTATTCGTTTGATTTTTTTAAATTTGATATTTTGTAGCGTTTTTTCCCCTTGATATACTCTCTTTTAAGGCTAAATTGAAATACAGTTGCAAATATGAATATGTAAATGGGTTATGCATAATGGTACGTTACATGTAGTTATTTTTATCCTGTATACATTTTTCCATGTAATTTGATGTTGATCTACTTTTTCGTTTTTTGAACGATCGCATTTGCTGACCGTGGCAGTTACTAGAATGGAATGTTCTGTCTTGAAAATGCTAAGTGATTTCATTGGTTGAGAAAGTAGGACAACATCTAATAATATTTTTGCCAATTGAATAGCAACCATTGTCTCCTATGAATTGCTTTAATTCATTTATAAAACAGACATTAAAATTGTAGTACGAATAAGTTAATTTGCCGGACTATTTTCACATTGTCGATAATGTAGACATTGAATAGAGCACGTATCTTGAATAATAGTTGGTCCCTACTATACTATTCTACACTATACTATATGGAATACTATTCGGTTCTGACACTGAAGATGTAAGGAACAATAAAATAATGATTCTCTTCCATAATTCGTGTATTTATTACCACTGAAAAACATCTACATATGTTTTATTTATTATAAAAAAGAACAGACAAATCAACAGTGACGTTATATCTATAAAAAAAACATTTTCGTTCTTATCATTCTAAATTAAATTACTCATTGACAATAAGATATCGCTGCTATATTAACAAATTAAAAAATAAAGACTATCATTTACGTACGGTAGTAAATGGTTTAAATAGTAAATAATATTTGGATTACTCGTATATTAATCGTTTCTTCTTGGGCTTCATGAATAACTAACGGATTCAACTTCGATATGTAATTTTAAAAAGCAATGTATTCCCCATACCCAATTAGATGTGAATATATGTTGCATAAGGTAAAGTAATATTGTCTTAAGGAACAAGAATAAAGTTAAAATATCATATACACATATCAAATTCGCAACTCTTATTGGTCAAAAGGGGTCTCATGAAAAGTCCTTAACTGGATCCTACTCACACAAAGCTATCAGTTCATGTATGTAAATTTGTCCACCCTGTCAAGATGTGTTGCATGTTATTCCATAGTAAATTAGTCATGGTCGACACCAACTGTATCATGCATTGTGAATGAGTATCTGAAAAGACCCTAAAAATCGTAAATTCCGTTGTTGTGTATTTAATTACATCCTTTTATGAAATTAAATATATATGAACTAACTGCATCTGTACGATCCAAATGGTTTTAAAAATATGTCCTTTATATAGCATGTGAGTAGTCATGAATCCTAACTTGATCCTACTCACATAAAGCTATCACTTCATGTATGTAAATTTGTCCACCCTGTCCAGATGTATTTCATGTAATTCTATAGTATATAAGTCATGGGTCGACACCAAAATTATTGGTTTGGCAGAGGCCTTGATATTGTATCTATGGTTTGTATTGTAGCTATGCGCACTCGGCGTAGTCTGGTCTGTACATTTATGTCTTGGTTATTTACAAATAATTATCTCCATATATATATATATATATATATATATATATATATATATATATATATATTTATATCTGAAAAGATCCCAAAAATCGTAAATTCCGTTGTTGGGAATTTAATTATCTCCCTTTATACATATATATATATATATATATATAATGGGTAAGAAAATGTTTAAATCATAGAACTTTTATTACGTTTTCTTTTCTTCCTCTTTTGAAATTAAATAATAATTTATATTTTTGCAAGTATATGAAGTATGTCCCAAAAGTAATAGGACAACCCTGTCATTTTTGTATTTAGGGCGTTACATGCAAACCAATGGTATCAATGGATATATTGACACATCTTCTATTGTCATAAAACATCAAATCAACTTTTTAAGTCATCATTAAGTTCATGCAAAAATCACCAAAATAACGCGAGTTAAAAAGAACGGGGGACTTTGAAATTAGACGCCATTTAAAAAAAACAACATTGCCTTGGAAAGCCGACAACTTCCTCAATATTGTGCAAAACTTTCAAAAAATAACAGGAGACATAATTTCAGATCATGTGCGAATGTTGTTTGAAAATTTTCGTGAAAAGCGCTTTCAGTACCTCCGGACCATGTGCCCGAATGTTCATTCTGTGGTTAGGATCAATAAGTCATCATAGTACGTAATATATACCAGAAGGGAGTGCAGTACCACAAAAAATGTGTTTTGCACAGCGGTTGATAATAACTTCGAAAAAATAATGACTTTCATTTGAATGTCAGCTTGGCGTCACACAAATAACGTCAAACTCCCCCTTACTTTGTTACATATACATTTTAACTAGTCAAAATTAGCGTTAAATGGTGGTGTACGATATTGATATTTTGCATGCTTATAGTTTAAATATGGAAAATAATTCATGCCAAGTTTTGTTTGGATTAAAACACTAAAAATTACATTTGACACATGTTAGATTTTACAGTTGACAATGTAATTAAGTTAAATTAAAGGTAAAGATATTCCAGTATGTAATAGGATAGTGAAAAACGCTTATATTCATTAAGTCAAAGTTTATTAGGGTACATGTATACAATGTATATAAATAGGAAAGTATAATAAATATGGGTGTTAACGAGACGATTGAAATGTATTAAATTATAAAACTAAGTTCATTTAAAGACTAAATTAAATTTCAAAATGATTTTAATGGGTAATTGTACTTCTTGTTATGATGTCATAAAAGCTTACATAGCACACAGCTGTTCTATCCTCATTCAACGAACACATCCAGTATTTCTTTTTCAGGTTAAACAGCCCTGCGCACCTAAATGGCGGTTGTACAACAGGAACGTACTTCTGTAGCTTGGTGCGGGATTTCTCTGAAATAGACAAGTAACACGATCACGGCACATGTGTCAATATCAATAATATAAGGTTATTGTTAAGTACAATATGATAATTTCTTCTATACATGCTAGTGTAAAGCTAATATTACGCAACCCTACAATATGTAGACGTTTATTCGGTCCAATAAATCGTATATCGTACAGTTCAAAATTCAAGATGGTGGTTACATAAAAAAAATATAGATTCAGTAGTAATTTCAACGATAAAAACAAACAACCGACAAAATGTTCTGCATGACGATGACGTTGAGAAAATCCGAATATCTGACACTGCAACTTCCTTTGTCTGCCACTTTGAACCCACGGGTTATTTAAAAGTATCTTGATTTTTCTTCAGTACTCATTTGGTAAATGTCTTTTAGATTGAGGAATATAATAAAAATATCATTTTACAATGTTTTGTACAATATCTACAATAGTAGGCGCCGAGTCCAATATGGTTTTCACCACAATACATACTCGTAATAATAATACATAGAAAAATAGAACGGTAAAAAGTCGCCGCTTAGTACATGTATGTACCATGCACAGATGCCGTAGGCGCCGAGTCCAATATGGTTTTCACCACAATACATACTCGTAATAATAATGCATAGTAAAATAGAACGGTAAAAAGTCGCCACTTAGTACATGTATGTACCATGCACAGATGCCGTAGGCGCCGAGTCCAATATGGTTTTCACCACAATGCATACTCGTAATAATAATGCATAGTAAAATAGAACGGTAAAAAGTCGCCACTTAGTACATGTATGTACCATGCACAGATGCCCAGTATCCTAAAGGTAGATAAATGTAGGTGTAATTAAAATTAATTTAATATATTTATATCGGTTATTCACCTCAGAAATGATTATAATAGATCAAGTAATGTTCATTTACATGAAACGATAGTGACACACGGAACGAGTGTTGACTGGCATCCGATGTTTAAAACTTTGAAATAAATAAGAGATTGATAAGATATATGAAAACGGAACACATGAACAGATATGAAAACGAAACATATCAAGAGATATGAAATCGCAACACATAAAGATATATGAAAACGCAACACATGATTTAAAGTGGGCTTGCTTTGATATGAAAAAGAAAAAAGGATATCAATGCAGAAGGTACTTACTTTTTCAATAAAAGATCAAGTAAACAACTTATAACACAAACAGACAACAATTACAGTAGGATATGAATATATACGCTTGTGCGTATAATGTTGATTTTTTATATCACTTCCTGAATTGCATGTTGATATCTCTGGAGTGTAGTTTGATAATAAACTGAAACTGCAATTAATTTGCAAATTGCCTGACATGCACTGTTAGCATATGAAAATTAACAAGGGAAAAACAACTTAGGTGAATGTGACGGCGATATTGTGGGCATACCTATCGCATGTCAACACTATAATTATAGTCAAAACAGTACAATACTTTATAAAGGAACTAAATATTTTTTATAATCTCATTTATGTTTTCCTTTCTGGCTTTAGCTGTACTGCATTACTTCGATCTTGTGAACTATTTAACTATGTGGGTTTTTTTTGTATATAAAGGTCAAGTTAGATAAGAAGTGGATACAAGACGCATGCATATGGACGACACAATGGAGAAATGTTATTAACCCTCTGTTATATCCGTCCTTCTTAACCTTTTCTCATAATATTGGTTAAGAAAAGTTGTTAAAATATGTTATTTTGATATTCAATTAAAAGATACATTGTAAAAATATAAGGAACGGGTCGAACCTATTGTTGAAAGAACAAAGCTCGTTGCATGTTGTAAATAAACACGCAATGATATGTTGTTAAAAAACGTTTAATATGTTATATTTACCTTTCTTTAGGTCAATTAACCCATATCCAGGTGACACGCAGTCGGCCCTCCTGTCCCAGGCACGTCTGTCGTCTGTTAATGAGGACACTATTCTGTTTATACCCAATGGCTGAAACCGGAAATAGAAAACATTTCACTACAGATCTGTTCGCTTTAGTAATGAAGGAAGCGGACGTAATAAGCTTACATTTATTCAACTTTCAACTATTTGGTTTCTTTTATTATTATTATTATTTGGATTAAAAACGAAAAATAACACCTTTAAAATGGTTCAAAATTATTTCCTTTGTACAAAGCACATTCTAGGCTAAACGTTTCGAAAAAAACAAACAAACAGAACTGAAACATCATCAAATGTTCCATGGGAAATGCGATATATTTGATTTTACCAGGCATTACAGTACTTAAGCAGTCATGAACTTCTTTTTTAAAAAAATTCTCGAAGTGAATCATGCTGTTGTGTTTAATAACAGCAACTGAACAACATGCATGTTATATTCAAGTAAAATACTTTCCTTTGTGGACCGAAATTACTGACATATCTGTATATTAAGAGTATCTGAAATAACAACATCAATAACAACAAACATAGAACGTTGATATCTGTAGAACCTTGATATTTGTAAAGCCTTGATATCTGTAGAACCTTGATATTTGTAAAGCCTTGATATCTGTAGAACCTTGATATTTGTAAAGCCTTAATATCTGTAGAACCTTGATATTTGTAAAGCCTTGATATCTGTAGAACCTTGAGTTTCAAAAATTGCTCTCGATTACTCAACTCGTCGTTGGTTACGGCATGCATTAGCTTCAGTGTTTTTTATACTTTTAGAACGCTTAAAAACACACATTGGTTGATAACGAAACCACAATAACGAATTTGACAAAAAAGCTATAAAATTGAGAAAACATTTGATGCAAATAAAAGGGGATTGAAATCAGTAAAATGTATCCTTACCTTAACCCTTTTACTCCTGACCGGCTCGGATTGGAGTCTCATCAAGGCCATATCGACTACATTAATGTCAATGATTGGCCAGATAAATTCAGGATGCTTAAACAAAGACATACTAATATAAACAGGTACGCATTCAACAACGGCGGTCACACATATTAACATGAACACAATTAAAATGCTAGTAAATATATGCATTACTAACAAGAGAATACTTAACACCTTTAAGAGCTCAAGGTTATAAATTTTTTGATATATTTTTTACCCCAGATCTGCCATCATTTTTATCGGTTCATATATGCCGACCACAATTCATTTGTCATTTTTTTGTCTAAAAGAGATGAAGTTGTTTGAATTAAATTGAAAAACAAGATAACAATGTTTTGTCTTGGTTTATTATTGACTTCATATATTGACTTGCGTTTTAAAGGCTTTATGTTTTTTAATTGAAATATATGCAAGTATATTTACTGTTATGATAAAGAATGTTTCTCGGTAATAGTTATGTTCAATTAGGATGTTTCTTTAGTTTTGCTTAAATATACTAAATATACTTTTAACTGATTTTGACTTGTTACATTTGTTTTCCATGTCAATGGAACTCCATGCAGTTTTACTTGAGCCAGTCTATTTATGATATGTCAGTGTTATTGATCGTGTAAGTTATTTAATACATTAGTTCTTTGTAGGCTCGAACACGGATGGATGGAATATCACACATACCACGAACTACATATCTGGTCACGGACGAATTCCTATTTCGATGTAGATACATGTATGGTATGATGTTGAACCATTCTGGGCTCGAACAACCCTTAACTAGAACTATTTTGACCGTTTATATCGAACTATCGAAGTTCTAATGTATTTAAGAAGTACTTAAAACATTGATGAAACAGAATACAAGTTCTGATAAACAGTAAAGAAAAATGAATTATAACTTACGATTGTTATGTGTGTAACGCCTACTTCCTGTCGCGTAGGTTCGGACTTATTCATTCTGTCAAATGTTCCAAGGACCACCGTTAAATCACTTGGTCTGAAATTAAAAATGAAAAAAATCAATAAATAAGTAAAATGTTTAATAGCTGGTGATTTTACATTGTTCTTTTACAAGTTAAAATCCGTCGATATGCGAACATTGAAATCATGATTCTAAAACAACCTAAAAAAAAATATACTTCGCATTAAAAAATAAATTGGAGTACGGTCACATTGTTTTGTCATTTTTTTGTGTTTCAGCGGCATTTATATCGAACGATAAGTTATTTAATTAGTAAATATGGTTATTGTTATCATGTGAAATTAAAGGTTGATAAGACTTTCAACGCTATACCCTCGATTAAATGAGATATTTTAAAATAATTTGAAGTAAAACAATTGCAATAAACATAAACACAGTATCAACCTATTAAAAGAATGAGGACAGAAAAATAATTTTGTCCGAATTGATTAAGTTTAAAGCAGCACAAGCAATAAGTAATTTAAAATAAAGTTTATGTTATAAAAAATAAGCAGTATCATGATTTATAAAAGACGGACATTTTTATCTAAATCCATAGCTTTATAACAGCCGATACCTCTCTTACACGTAAATAAATCCAGTTTAAAATATATATATACAGATCAGTAATTCTAATACGCAAATTTTCTGCTTGACCGACGGAAATTATCGTAACATTTCCGATTTATTCCAATATAATCGGCCAATGCCGTCACCCTTGGGTATTATAAAAACTATACGCAAAGATAAAAATATATGATGCCTGGAAAATGAACATCCCCTATCCCTCCCCTCCCCCCCCCCCCCCCCCCCCAAAAAAAAAAAAAAAGCTTGTCACGAGATTCGAACACAATCCACAAGTTCCGTCATATAAATCAAAGTTTGAACTAAACGGAGTTCCGAGAATTAATCAATGATGCCTAGAAACTTGCGGAAGTTTATGGATATAACCGAATTAGATACACTTAATCATTAATGTTATTCCATTGGTCAGGTTTAATTCAAATATAATATGGGGTTTAAAAGCATGTTTTTGACGATAAACAACAATAATATAGGAAATTTATGATCAAGATAGTCACAATTTATGCTAAAATATTTCAGTTGTACCAGTTATATGTTGAAATAAAAGGGTAGAACCTATTGATTATGCCGCTTCAACGTCAACAATATTAATACACAAAGTTGCACAGTGTTAGCAAGGACTTATATATAGAAGGATAGGAAACTTGCATCGCTCTACTAAATGTTGATAAAAAAGCATGCGAAGAATTAATAATTTGGCAAATTAATGATTCAAATTTTACAGGCAACTGATAACTTTCACATGAAATGTAAGGTCTATGTAACCCTAGATGTTTTGCAAAGTTTTAAGTATATATATGATGATGTTTGAATTTAAAATATTGCAGTTGAAAGTAAAATGTTAAGTGCTTTCCTTGATTTTTTTAATTGCAGTATACACAATTTGTAATGACGAGAATTTCAACAATTTGAACACAATTTGATGAGATTGAGTGACATATTCAGATTTATTGATAGAGGGAGACCTCAAAATGAACCATCCTTCAAAAAGTAGCTTGGAAACTTTCTCACTTATAATTTTTGGAGATCTCGGGACTGGAACCTTTGATTTTAGAGGCGGGAGGTAACTGATCATCTGATCTTGAGACACCGGCGCCTTAGGCAAATTAGTTACGGAGGACATTGTTTAAAGGAAAAGGTTCACATACCCTGCAAAATGGCCCTGAATAGTCAATAGAAATAAACCCTATTTTTTATGCCAAACTTGATGGGTTTTTTATATTTAATTATACTTTATTCTTTTAAAAAACATAAATTTTGTTTTTTCTATGTTACATTTTTAGCTAAATACAATATCACCAACGTGTACACGTAGAGCTAAAAATGCATTTCTTCTACATATTAAGCCATTTTATTGAAATTTATCTTAGTTTAACCATAAAGGCACTCTTGCCACAAGACAATATTTACGCATATTACTCAGAATGTATCAATGCTCAGAATAAACATCTGTGTGTGGCATGGGTGACTTCATAATCATATTGAACATTTTCCTTACTTTAACCCCCTTTGGAGTAATTTTGTTAATAAAAAAAAAAGATTTAATTAAAAGATAAAAAATGAATAGTCATATTTTAAAAGAATGAAGAATATTTGAAAAAAACAACACACCAAGCTTTGCTGAAAAATAAGTATTCAAAAAAGGCATTTTACAGGGCCGATATTGGGGTTTCGTGAACCTGGTCCTTTTTTATGTTATTCAAACGGATCAATTAACTCGAAACCCTATTTAAAGAATACGTATACGCGTAATTATAAATACAAAAACAGTTTCAACAAAACTTTGAAATTCAAATTGATGTTCCAAACTTATTTAGTAAACTGGTTACAAGCTAATATAAACGTGAATATAGATGTAAACTTACTTAGTGTTGACGTAATTGTAGCCAACGGTTAGGACAACCCGTTTTCTTATCAGTACACCACCCGTTATGAGATTACCAGACTTGTCTGTTATATAAACAAAATACGGAAACTCTCCAGGGATGGCATTAACTCTACCAGGGCCCACGATTTTAGGTTGAGAGGCAGAGCTGCAGACTGACACACACACTGAAATACAAAAAGAAAAAAATCGTAAGCGACGATGATGTATAAGGACAAATGTGTTCGTAAACTGCAAAGTACGTAAAATGCAAAATGAGGGTGCATTATATTAACGTCTCACTACATTTCCCCATGGTCACATAAGTCTTATGTTTAAGAAAAGTCCTATATAATTTGGTTTGGAATATTTTCAAAATGGTTCATAGAGTCTTAGATTTCTTACTGCGGATTAGTAGAGCAACGACTGGTATAGCATAAACTGCAATACGACATAACTGGTGTTATAAAGTGACTTTTATAGGATTTCAACAGATGCATGATTCATTGGAATTTAAGGACTTTTTTTAAAACAGAAATTTTAGAGTGTCACTGCACCCTTTTTAAAATATCCAAGCTGTTCAACCTACCAGTTATTTTGCATTTTTATGTGGGGATACATTCCTGTTACATCTGTATGAAAGAATTACTTTAATTCCATGTTGGATATATATATATATTTACCGTGGAAAACCTACACTTTGTTTTATATAGAACAAAGAACACAATTCGACTGACAGTTATTCTTTATGCAATAACGAGCAAGAAATACAACTTTTTCATTTGTTTATTTACTTATATATCTCTTGATCGCAGATGTCATGCGATTTACAATGTACCATTGTTATCTATTTAGCCTGTGTGGTCGATCTATGCAGAGGGGTAGAAATCATCCGAATGAGTACCAAGTTCATTTTATCATATTTTACCATGTTTATTATATTGTGGTTAAATAACTAACCCCTGTAAGGTTCCAGGGAGTCA
Source organism: Panopea generosa (assembly GCA_029582155.1). NCBI lineage: Eukaryota > Metazoa > Mollusca > Bivalvia > Adapedonta > Hiatellidae > Panopea > Panopea generosa. Next base: position 17,478,366 of record CM055896.1, on the reverse strand, counting down.
TGTGAGTGATGTTAAGAATATGACCATGCATGTCGTAGGAAGCAAAAATTTAAGTAATACTAAAGAATTTTCTGAAACTCTGCAGTTTTGCAGGTATCAAGGCTCTAGGTTCATACTGCGGATTCATTAATTTTGTTGATGTATTTTTTATTTGTATGTTAATTTGTGGTTTTGTACATGTCGAGTGAACCTGGAATCTTTCTTCATATTGGCGTTGATTAAACTATAATGTGTTGGTGTGCCATAAAAATCTACCTTAAGATGAATACACATCTTATATATGAAAAATGCCAGAAAAAATAGGTTGATTAGAACGAAAGACTGAAAGTAAATTAAAATAAAACTAATGCAAAATTTATGAATAAATATAATTTAAAAACAATAGCAGACTCTGTTTTATTTTGTCCGTTCATGTGTATGGGTATTGGAATATAAAACTCATTTCATCCGCACCATGACATTAGCCAAAGCGATCTTCTGGTTTTTGAATAAGTTTAAATGAATTCCATAATTCTATAGTATCAGCTAGTATAAAAGCATTGAGTCAGAGTGCACACTTTCATCGACCTCCATGCACCCTGTAAAACAGTCGTGTTTCGTTGTAAATATTTCCATAAAGGCATTTAGAACATATTATGAGTATAGATAGTTTTTCTTGTATCGTATTGTATTAAGATTATATGTATTCTTAAAAAGTAAAATCTTATATACCAGCGTTCTCTTTATAAAAGAATACCAAAATAAAATGAAACAAACATACTCCCTTTAAATTTAAAGTAATAAAATAAGCAAAAAAGAAACGACGAAAAAACTACAACATTTAGTTAAACAAACCATCTTAAATTTAATTAAAAACCTGATTGATTGATTGAATATATAGCGTCATTTTTATGTCATCGAGGGCTAACAGACGATCATTTAACCTAACACTGTTTCCTGAGATTAACCAATACTCGAGCACACCCAAACTCCGCAAGTAACTGATAACTTTCCCACTTGAATAAGTAGTTAGAGACGAATGATAATGAGACACAATGCCGTATATCAATCATCACGGAGACTGTTGCCGGGCGGGGATTCGAACTCACGACCCCTGGATTTAAAAATTCGAAGTTTCATTTTTAAACAAAATCACTTACCAATGAGAATACTCAGAAGACAGGCCATACGTGCCATAGCTGTATTGGTGTAACTTTTACATTAATCGTCCCGATATTGTGATACAATATGACTTGAAAAATCGGTTAAATATCTGATTGGGCGGAGTTAAAATTACAATTTGAAATTACGAAATATTTGATTGGTAGAGCAAAATGTACTCAAATGTATTATATTAATTATAATTTATTACTTTAATATACTAGCAATATATAGCAGTTTGACTTTTTAATGAACCTTTGACAAAGGTGTGAACTATCTTAAAGGTCACAACAATTTTAATTAAATTTTCCACAAACACCAGGGGTGTGATACTTGTATTGATATTTTTCAATTATTTTTCAAGTTAAATTATACATGTAACAGCTAAAAATTGATATAAACAAATCAATCGCATTTTTTATAGTATCATAATTTATTTTAAATGATAGCACCTTAAATATATACATAATAGTTATATTTAAAAAAAATCACATATATTGTTTTAAAATCCTTTATATCTTCCGTCTAAGTTTAAACATCTGGGCTGCGTTTCACAAAAATACTTACTCCTGATTTCGTCGTAAACGTAAACAAACAATTGTTCTTATATTTTTAATTTCCATCCAAATGAAGCCAAGTTGGCTCAAATCATGCAGAAAGTTACATATTTTCTGAAAATACAATCATTTTAAATGTTGATCAAAATTTAAAAACACTACGGAGAAACTGTCAAATTGACTTACGTCGATTTTAATCGTAAGTTATTTTGTGAAACGCAGCCCAGATTATTTTCAAATTTAGAACTTTCATTGACCATATAATCTATTTACTACTCAAATACAAGAACTATTTTTGGAATACAAATTTAATTTTTTTTTTCACAAATCTTTATATTAAAAAATACTTGTTAAGAAATCTTCAAAGCTAAGTTAACTTAGCAATGTTTAGAAATCCGTCTTTGGTTACATTTTGTCCACAGAACAGTTCAAATATAGTTCAGAAGAGTTAATATGGGGTATGTTGTTAATGAACGTTTGTAATTAACGAGTGGCAGGTAAACAATTAGTCTGAAGTGAACAGAAAAACATGTGTTTTAATGTTACATGTGTGGAATGGTAAATTAAAATACTGAAATATTAGGTATTAATTATTAATTATCTGCGAATGAAGCGACAAAGATGTGCATCATGTAGCTAATAAGATTATCAACGAAAAAGTCCGCGATCTGAGTTGGTTTTGTGTTTGACGTTAGTGCAAAATGCGTTTGATTTATAAATATACATATGGGAAACAAGTTAAACATATTTTATTTTATTTAGAAACATAAAGAAGTTGCATTAGATAACAGTTTCCTGTATATTCTATTTACTTAATTTGATTTTATAAAACTAAACTAATTAATTGAAACACAGCATAGCTAAATATCTGACATGAAGCAACAAGTGAAACGATTTAAAGGGCATAATATCGTGTATCATTTGAAAAAAAATATGTTGTTCAAAATCTCGTTTAAAGAGAGTATGTCAGAAAAACACGCTAGAAATGTCTTATGAAATAAAATAATTATTAAAATTGATAAAAAGCATCTCATTATTAATGAATCAAACCTGAATGGTTTGGTATAGCAAATCCAACAAAACTTGACATAATCAACATTTAAATTGGAGTGGTAAACTTGAAACGAAATCCCCATTCTAAAACTAGACAGCACAAAACTACTGCTTGACGTCATTCGGACTCTTTCTTAGATGAAACATGTTTTACTACTTGTAAACCTGTATCAATGACGGATCTACTCTTTAAAAATCACGATATACACCCCTCCCCCTAAACCCCCATATGTTATCAAAATGCATTATATTTCTACTGAAAACGTGTTTGCCCGTTCAGGTTTTGTGTTGCGCCCCCCTCTAAACTGAACTCCTGGATCCGCCCCTATGTATAACGGATCAATTTGAAATCAAAATGAAACCACGTGACTACTTTATAATATAACATGATATGTTGCACACTTAAGCGGGATATCTGTTTTAGTCTAACCGAGGCGTATAGTCCAAGTTAGGAAATCCCTTTTTTTACAGGCTTAAACATATATTTTGTTGGCAATATTGGGTTAGTGAATATTTTATAGGCCGGACATATTAGAAAAAAATATATTTTAGCCAGTTGTAAAAGCTTTAACAAATCCTGATTAATTCCCTTTAAAAGATGCATTTCCGAAATTGTCAACAAATTTAATATAACATGTTTTGTACGAATTTAATATAGCATGTCTTGTACGAATTTAATATAACATGTCTTGTACGAATTCTTTTTTTCAAATGGAATAATCAGTTATGCTTCAGTAAACATGAATATTGAGTATATCATCCACCGGTCGAACAACAACCCGGCTCTTTTAAACATTGAAGCGAAATCAACATTCGTGGAATTCGGTTACATTCTTCATGAATCGGAGTTCAGCTAGGCTAGTGCCGTTTTTTGATTTGGTTAAAATTGGTTGCATTGGGACAGCCAGTGCATACGGGCATTGTTTAGCGCTGTTTTGATGAAGGCGGTAGAAATAAAACTTTTGTTCGGGTTTTCTTATTTTTTCAGGGCTTTGTACTGCAGTTATTTATGCTACTTTAGCCTTAGCAAATGGTCAGTATCACCGCTGAAAATGTTATGCTGATACCAGCTTACTTGGCATTTCTGTGTCATTTCAGAATTGTTTGCTCCAACCGCATCGTGGGCGGATAGTTGACATATTATTACTCTGGAGGTATCACAAAAGCTTTGAATTAAAAAAAAACCTGGTCAAGGTATGTTTTTTTTTAGCTTTATAATTGCATATGAAGTGAAGAATTTGAGCCCAGACACATACTGCAGTTTTTGTTTTTTACTGTGTTTTGGGCATAAATGTTACAATGGAGCCTTTTGAGAAATGTAATAGTGGTGTGAGACGTTGAGAGACCGGGCGTTGACATCCTGTAAGACCATGTTTTGCCACTGGGGACTGGGTTGGAAAAAGAGTGAGAAATTTTGTCGCAATACTAACCCATATTTAAAGTACTTTTATTACTTGTAGCTGGAGCATATGACCTAAACATACACTTCCCTCCTCATACCACTGTATCCTGCACGCAGTCTATTACTAACACGGCAAACGTCGAAAAAGACGTCGACCAGCTTTGAGGAACAGGCAAAAACGGCTCTCATCAATTCACAAATTTATATTCCAAGGCCTGATACGCTATGCCTTGTGTTGCATAGCGAAATGCAAACATAATGCTTTATTGCGTGGTGTTGGACAGGGTCTATTAATCAGTCGGGTGTTACCCGTGCTTCTCGATTGGCGAATACCGACTTGATTATTATTTTTTGTTGTGATTTTAATGTCATTATATTTCAACATTTTGAAATTACTGTCATGTGTAAACTTAAATTGAGAAGTTGTTTCACTTTATTAACAGCGAGTACATTTAATAGACTAAACATCTGGTATGATTGGCGAATACAGACTTTATTATTATTTTTTGTTGTGATTTTAATGTCATTATATTTCAACATTTTGAAATTACTGTCATGTGTAAACTTAAATTGAGAAGTTGTTTCACTTTATTAACAGCGAGTACATTTAATAGACTAAACATCTGGTATAAAATATGATCTCTACTTTGTTAATGCTACGTTTGCACTGCAGATACAAATAAACAATTGTATGAAACCTCGCCTTCTTTAATTTCCTTTTTTTCAAATTCGAAGAAAACTCTATGCTAAACTTCTATGAAAACAAATTTCTTTCCGTAATAAAAACACATCAGCATGAGATATATTATATTATGATACATTTAAAATTGTAAGATTGAATTCTTATTGTACGATTTTAAACGTATCTTAAATATATATCCCATTCCAGCTAATGTCGTTTTAGTATAATTAATGTTGAAGTTGTGTTTTATGTTTAAATATGTTGTTGATTTTAAAAGTAAATCATGATCAAAATAGCTTGAGTCTCTTATAGCTCTGTTAATAATCAGTCTTATATTGGTTTTAAAGCTCAAATAATTAAATTGTAAGCAATAAGTGATAGCGGGATGAGGCTTAAATAAAATATATGTTATGTCATATAACTTATATACTATGTTATGCTACACATTATGTTATATATTTGTTAAATATTATGCTCCACGCTATGTTATACGTTATGTTATATGTTAAATATGTTATCTAATATGGTATGTTAAACATTATGATATACTTCCTATTATATGTTATATATGTTATGTTATACATTATACTATACGCTATATCATATATATTATTTTATATGTTATGTTATACATTATGATATATGCTAATAGTATTTTATACGTGATGTTATATGTTATATATGTTATACATTAAACTATAAGCTATGTTATATATGTTATTTTATATGTTATTTTATACTTTATGATATATGTTATGTTATATGTTATGTTATATGTTATACATTATACTATGCGCTTTATATTCATTTCATATGTTATGTTATACATTATTATTAACGTTATGCTTTACGTTATGTTTGTTACAGAAAGTACAAAATATATAATTGGATTGCTGAAATAGATTGAAGAATTTGTGTGGATAATAATAATATAATTTTCGTAATGCAAAAAAAAACGCAATAAAAATCTGATCCCCAAGGCTACTTCATTTTTCCCTTAATTGAAGTGAACAAACATTAAAACATTAAAACATTACATCCATTTGGTTATAAAACGGTTGATACTAAGCATAACCAGGCACCTAAAACATAGGAAATAAACGTCAAAACGCACATAAGACTGAATGTATTTTCAAGGGAGCATGACCCCGGACCCATTAAGACTGTACCTACAATCGTTTACAGCCAAGCTACTCCCCTGATAGTGGTAGTAGCAGTAGTAGTAGTAGTAGTAGTTGTAGTAGTAGTAGTAACAGCAATAGTAGCAGTAGTAGTAGTATTTGTAAGAGTATTAGCAAACTAATATAAGAATGTGAATTTGAGTAGAAAAAATTAACAGTAAAATTAAAAGCAAATAAATTGTTGTATAAGTTAAAGGAGAAGAAGTAGAAGTATATAAAACGAGAATAGTAGTAATATAAGCTGTAATGATAGTAGTTTTGATAGGAGTATTAGTAGCATCGGTAGTAGCAGCAGCAGTAGTAGTAGTAGTAGTAGAATTATTGGTAGTAGTAGTAATAGTAGTAGAAGTTGTAGAATTAGTAGTGTGGTGGTAATGGAGGTTATTGTAGTAGTAGAAACAGTAGAAGTAGTTATAGAAATAGTAGTAGTAGTAAAAATAGTAGTAGTAGTAGTGGTGGCGTAGAAGTAGTAGTACTATATAATAAATAATGACAATAACGTATATTTTGTCTTGTCCATTGTAAGTATTGCATATAATGTATATTACCTTTTCCGTTGATTGTATTGATGCCCGTTATAAACCGTACGGCCCAGATGACCTGAAGATCAAACATTGGTGTCGTTATAATCGGTTTCTGCGCTCCTATGTACAGAAGCTTGTTATAACCTCCCTTTAGCCACACAATGCCTTTGTACAGATTGTCTGGATACAGCGAGGGTACTTTTTCTTCTATACATAGGGGACATACACGTATAATGGTTTGATTATGAAATATTATGTCATAAAAACTTCGATAATAATTGATTAATGGTATCTTGAGTCAACATAATATTTTTTTTAGCAAATAAAACTTAATTTTTAGACACCAAAATGACAATAAAGAAAAGACATTGAATAAAAAAAATACCGATTAAACTGTAAAACATTGTTTATTAATTTCAGTAAAAGTTGTTTTCAGGAAGTCAGCTCTTGATTTAATTTAATACCAAGAACAAATAGATAATTTAAATAATCCTTTTTTTTTTTTTGGATTTCAAAAATTAGCATTTCCGTCCAACATGACACTATCAGTAAATGACAATTTTTTGTACTTTTATTAAGTGTCCGGAAATGTTGAATCATTGAATGTTACCTTCTTTAAAAGTGAAATGATTCATATAGCCAGTGCTATATGATAGCGTCTACGTCTGCGCTTGTACCATCCTTAAATAGTACAGTCTTGTTATCAATCGGTAGGAGTGACCGGCTACAGATACTCTGTTTTCTGGTTCGAGTCCCGCTCGCTCCAAAAACTTTATGTGAGAAAGTTTCCAGTTACTTGCGGAAGGACGGTGGTTCTACTCAGTCTGACTCAGTCTGAGGTCTTCCTCCACCAGTAAAACTGGATATGCCATATATAACCTGAAATGCGTTGAAAATGGCGTTAAACCCCATTCAAATAAAAAAAAAAAAAAATTATCAATAGGTTGTAGGAGTGGCCGGCTACAGATACTCTGTTTCCTTAACATACGGTTAAATGTTTCACCTTTTATTTAAGGATGTTTTCCTACATTACTGGCCATGTGTGCTCATTAAGTTTTAACCTTTCCAAAAAACAAAACTTCTGGAAACTAAACGAATCAGGTTTACAGAATGAGGTAATTTCTACAAATATGTAGTAGATATTGAAACACAGTGTGAACATTAGATATTGATAGAATTTAGACACATTCAATTATCAGTCCATGCGCATACATATCCACATCAATATCTATTTTAATGGTATCATATTTAATTCAATATTCGAAGTCAAACGCATACACAGTAAAATACCTTTAGATTCAGAAGGCCGTGGGTTCGATCTCCGGCCGGGTCATACCCAAGGCTAGAAGAAATGGTACTAGAACCTCTACCTCTTTTGGCATTCAGCAGTTAGAGGATAATTCTAAGTATGGTGATGTCAGTTTATTGTAATTTATATAGCTAATGTTTGATTGAAATTAGTATTTTCTGTGATATTTTTATATTTACGTTGTTGAATGTATATATGACATAGTAACAACAGTATCACAATATATTGTGTATGTTTACTTTTTATAGTAATATTAAGTGATCATAACGATGTTTTAGTGTCTCGTAGGTCGAAATAAACGACAGGATATAGAAGTTTTAATGTACATATACTTGATTTTATTTTGATGTAACTTTTATAGGCGACACTCAAATAAACTATTAAAGTCTTAAGTCAAAGTCTAAAGTCTATAACTGAAAAAAATGTTGAAAGCGACGCTAAACACAACACGACACAATTCTAAGCGTCTATCCCACCTTTAGTACTTTGGATACCTTGATCTATATTTGCCAATAGGAATAGGAGTCACTTCAAATTTTTGTTTAATTTTTAACCTGGCGTTATGCCAAATGCATAACCTTGTTTCTGTGTTTGTGTTCAAGCTTTGCGCAGCTGATCACCGCCAAACTGATCATACTCAATGGGGACTACTTTTTATTCCTCGATTTTCATTTCTCATGTATTTAATATATGCAAGAAGAAACACATCCACAATCAAAATACAATGGAGACATTGTATAATGTCATTTTTAAAAGAAATGGTGTATAACATAAACCAAACGCTTCAATAATATCAATTAAATTAGCGGGAGGCGTATGAATATGTATTAAATACCAGTTATCGGTTCTTTCAGATGCTTTGATTTCGCTCTAATCAGTTATTGTCCATTTTTAAAAAAAATAGTGCTTGTGAGATAAAACTGTTTGTTGTTAAACTATTGGTTTCATATTATATATCTACAGCAAGAGAATATTTGCAAGGGAAAAAAGCAAAGAATGTCTCAGGAAATATATCCGGAAATATATCACAGTTCATGGGACAGGTATCTGAAGTTCAGATATCAGTTAAGTATTATCCCCCTCTCCCCCAAAACACACACACACATACACACACACACACACATTTATTTCAAAAATACGTCGCATAAAATAAGATTTCATCTGGGGTTTTTTTTTCAAGAGTACCCAATGCATATGTATGTAATTGTACATGTATTTTTGTTGTTAAACTTATTTTATTCAGTATATAAACGTTGTCAAAGAAAAGAAAGCGTTTCGGGATACATTGATTGGTTTATAAGGAGAAGCTCATCTGTGAAATTGACACAATATTAACTTAATCAGAAATCAACAAATTTGATTTTGATTCGCTTTTGCAATTGCAATATATAGCTGTTGGCTATTTCATATTAATTGTCTAATTGAGTCTAGGATTCGAATAATGCTTCCAGGACTCGTTTAACGATACCATTAACAGAAATGATTTGACATTTAATTAAAACAGTGTTGGTTTATTATTAAATAGCTTAATTATAAAATGATTCCAATACAGTATACATACAGGTATGCAGAATTTAGACAGTACATTGACTCAGTGTTTTTTTTTATCTGTCACGTCTTCTCTAGTATCATTAAGTTCATATATTATTGTCATACAAAAAAATTAGGACATATTGTAATAAAGCGAATACCATATATTAATCTCTGATATGTGACATTGTGAGCTTCTGAATTTAGATAGAATGTGTAGTATATAGCCGAACACGTAAAAAAATATATTGATATTTAACCTAGTTTAGTTTGTATATTTAGTATTATTTTATCATCATAAGTGTATTGTGCTACTGCTGGTCTTAACTAAATTTTTTTGTGTTACTTATCGCATATGCTTTTCCACAAAACTCTTGATTAGTTCCAATTTTGAATGGGTTTCAATTTTGAATGGTCTCCAATTTTCTGCTGACGATTTGTTTTTGTTTATTTTATCTGCCAGTGTTTCGCTTAATCAATGTTATATATTCGGTCAACTGACACCGATACTGTTTTGTTCATCATTTACTATAAGATATAATTATATTATTAAAGAATCGTATTTATTGATAATTATTGAAAATTGAATAATTATAATTTCATTTTTTTTCTCCTAATTAGATAGCAGAAATGTCTATATTCCCCTGCATGGTATATAACGTACACGTACGGTCAACTTTGTTTTAAGCTGCCAATCAAGGGAAAGAGCAAACATTGCATTTTAAGACAGGTTTTTGATTAATGCAGGTTAATTGGATTTGAAAACATATCAATGGGAAAAAACAAATAGGGCATCTCAAGACAAGTGTATGCTTAATAGAGGTGACCGCTTATACAGGTTTAACTGTAATGGCAAATCTTATGCATGTACCGATTATACTCCATATGTAAAATAAGGAATTCCCCGAATTGGATATAAAGATTTGAAAATGTTATGTTGATGACAAGCACTATAAAAAAAATATACCAACTGTGAGTGCGATATATAGATAGATTATTCATTATAAGAGACAACGTATTGTATATATATATATATATATATATATATATATACTCAGTACGACAATAAAGAAACGCAAAGGATTTTCTGTTTCATATGGTCATCTCTTCATCACATCAATAAACCAAATTCGTTTATTTAATTTTCATTACTCTCGTACCAAGGTTGTCTGTATATCTCCATTTTCCCCATTTTCACGTGGTGCACGAGTAATTCATTTGCTGAAATGAATGTATCGGTGTAGCAAATGAACCGGCCAACCTTAAATCATGTTCACTTTTGAAATCTTGATTTTCCGAAAACATGGGACGCCTGTTAGAAAATGTCAGAAACCAAGCAATAGGTCTTTTGCGTGCTGGCGTCACGAAATCCGACGTCGCACAACAGTTTAACTGTAGTAGTCAGCACTATATCTCGCTTGTTATAACGATATAACGCGACCGGAGACGTCAAGGATCGTCCCAGATCCGGTAGACCGCGAGTTACAACGAGAAGACAGGATCCTTACATTTGACTCTTGCACCTTCCGGCAAGCAACAACAACGGCCCGGCGACGGTAACTGAATTGTGCAATATTGTTTTACGACATAATATTTTATTCGTTTTTCAGTACTTTGTGTTTTCAAGTTGTTGTTTTTTTGCACTAAAAAAAACTGTATTGCGTTACTTTTCAGACGCCGTATACCCTGAATACGGTCCTGAACCGACTGAAAGCACGCCGCCTACGATGCAGACGACCTCGCAAGGTGTTTCCACTCACCAGACGACACAAACAAGCCATACACAGATGGGCGTAGACCCATAGACACTGGCGACGTGTCCGTTGGTCGTTTGTTCTGTTTACTGACGAGAGTCGTATCCAGCTAGAGAGGGCTGATGGCTGCCGTCGCGTCTGACGCCGTCGCAATGAGCGTCATTCTGAAGCTTGTGTTATGAAGCACAACCGCTGGGATGGTGGATCGATACATGTTTGGGCGGGGATTTCCGAACACCACAAGACCCAGTTGGTTATTTTTGATAGAAATGTTACTGCCAGGTCCTACTTACAATATGTTCTTTAGCCCGTGGCGATTCCTTTGTTACAGTAGCAGTTTGGTCGTCGCGGAATCCTTCAATAAGACAATGTGAGACCGCACACGGCCATATACACGCGGAATCATCTACATGCTAATAACGTGAACGTGCTGGAATCGCCAGCAGTGTCACCAGACATGTCGTCCGTAGAGCATGTATGGAACGAACTCAAAACCAGGATCTACGATAATGTTCCAACCCCAGGAAATATGAACGAGCTCAGGAGTGCCGCTGTCCAGAAATGGAACAACATTCTACAACGACGAGTCGCCGCTTATGTTCGAAGTATGCAGGATAGAGTGCAGGAATTTATTGCTGTCCGAGGTGGCTATTCGCACTATAAACAGATCTTTGGTACATTTCGTGTTTATCCATGGCTATTAACTCTTTTTGTAAAATTATTTCAGAGTGTGTTTGAGGAATAATTACAGTTTACGTGAGTATCATTATTTGTCACTTGACTCCTTTTCATAAGGTAGAACTCACCGTTTGAAAAAAAGTTTGCGTTTATTTTTGTACTAAGTATATATATAGAGAGAGAACAGCGCTATAAGAGTGCCAACAACGATATTAGAAGACAAATATGTATTGGTATACATGAGCGAAATGAGTTTTTCTTATTGCTTTCACATTTCCTTAGAAAACACATAAATGTCGGGTACATAAAATGCCAGGAGGCGGGTAAGCTGTTCCATCCAGTATAGAAATATAACAAATTTGGGAAACATGATCTTGTGAAAATCGGTAAAGACTCACAACCTCTAGTGTAAATATGTTAATATACAATAAATGTAAAACTACATGTTATCTTAACAACATGTACAGACAAAATTAATTTAAAAACTTGCCACTGGGTTTTGAATATCACTAAACATTTATTGCCCTTTTGACTCATTGTAAATACTTTCAATATTAAATCAATTTAAATTGTTTGGAAACTTTCCAAAGTAATATTATTTTCCAATGTGTTTAATTTAGATATAGATCTGCTCTCGAGACAAGAACTCGCGTATTTCAATAACTACTCAGATACACTTGTGATTGTATGAACAATCGAAGAATAACGGAACTTCACGATGCTTCGTTTTTTATTATTTTTCCTATTGTTTGTATATGGTGAGTTTTTACATGCTTTAAACAATATAATTTAAATGTCATAGTTGTGTTTAATACCATTAATGTATTGCTTTGAAATAAGTTTATATCATATGAACCAATGACGATGCTGAATTCGATTCTTTTGACATGTCACATCAGTCTTTGCACTTATGAACGTTACAGTATGAAACCAGAGTTAATGGTTCTTGTCTCTGTGTGTTCCATTGATGATGGTGAACACACATGCAAAGTAACATTCACAACCAATGAGTGGTTGCATATATATCTTAAACTTAAACGCAAAAGTGTAACCTGGGTGTCTACAGACGACGCCGACGACGCCGACGACGACGCCGGGGTCATGACAATAGCTCTCCTTGGACTTCGTCCCAGCGAGATAAAAAGGTGGATTAAATTTTCATTTTCATCAGCTTTTATAAATTAATCCAAGGAAATTCCAATTAACACGGCCCGGTGAATTTCTGATAAAACTATTTTTCATTGTTGACTTTAATGTAACAAAATTTTATTTTTTCGAAAATACTACTACTACTATATATATATACATATTTATATAGTTTACTTTCAGCTGAAAGTGTTCCGCAAAATATTGATATAAATGGAACTTAAGTAATAAAATAAAACGACAATTACTTTCCAATTGGAAACAGTAATTTAAAATTGAAAATGAAAGTTTCCAATTGGTATATAAAGGGTCCTAATTGGAACATGCCCATGAAACAACACATAAGGCAATTCAGCAACTAGATTAACTAAATTTCAGCAAAGTTTTTTTTTTATTTATTGTAGCTTGGATATCGGATTGCCACTCTGAACCACAATCCAGAATTATGGGTCCAGGTAGGATTAGAAGCCACACCAGGGGAATTTCCATATTTTGTTTGGATAAAGAATATTGACGGCGATTTGATAGGCGGAGGCATATTGATAAAACCACGTGTTATTCTGACAGTGGGTTTATGTTTCACCTGCTCAGAGTAAGCGATATCTCATATTAACAAATATACAAAGTTTGTGGGTTCTCTCAAAATTAAAACATTAAATATGCCTACCCAGAAAAATGACTCAAAAGCAGTTCAAAAAAATAGTTTGCTCCTAAGACTACTTCTAAGTAGACCTAGAACTGAATTGGAATAAACTCAGTAATAACATTTTATGGTATAACGTTTGCATACATTCATTAATAATTATGTTAAAGAGTTGTTTTCCATATTGCCGAAGCCAATGTCATGTTTCCGCCAATCAAAATTATATGGTGTCGGACCGAGGATAGGAGAGTCGTATGTTTGACACTCAATAATGTCACGTAAGACACTTTATCCATGTATGCTAAGTATTGATTATTCAAGTTGAATTTGTCTATGTTGTAATAAGTTTGCATCACAATCGATGTAAAATGAAGTTTTAACTAAACAAATAAAGTATTAAAACATGTTGCTTCTGTCATAATAGTCATCACTGATTATGTTTTAAGCAACCAAGAGATGTTAAATTACCTTTCTTAATTCAGGCGATCTATTACCAACCTTGCACTACGTAATGATTTGTTTTCTTGAGCTTTGGATTAATCTTTCCTAGTTCCTGATTTCTCCCGAATCAGGTCTATTAGCCACAAATGATAAGGACTATGGATTAACGAAACTTGTTTAATCCGTTACACACCGCATATTTCTATCAGTATTAATATTATAAGATTTTTGTTGGCTAGGCCTACATTGTATTCACACTTTATTTTATAAGTTAGAAGAAGGGCTTTCGCAAACAGACGAAATAATCTGGTATTCAAGAATATAAGAATAGTGCATTGATTTGAGGTTCGGATAAAAATTCACGTCCGTTAGTACATGTTAATGTTTTGGCGGAAACGAGGCTTTGCTGAGTACCATGAAAACAGTTCTACAACGGGACAATATATCAATCGAAACGATAAAGCCTTTAGGCATAAGTGATTATTTTTCTTGCATACCAAACAGTTCAATATTGAATAATTATTTAAAACTAATTTGATACATTATTTATTCTTCTTGTTTACCACGATTGCATATTATTTATCATAATGTATGTCGAATAAATTCATTTAATATACTGCATAACCACTACGTAATAGATAATTTCAACGTCACAGAGCGAAAATTTTATCTCTTCTCTAAAGAGTGATATAACTATCTCACACCGGTACACTAGCTGGTTTCTGTTTCATCAACATTTTCCTAAGTTTTACAAAAATCCTTAAAAACATAACTTATTTTGACTTGTTTATTTTCTAATTAATAAATTATATGCATCTTTACTTACGGTGGTACAACGTGCACCGGATATTGCCCTTAAGTGATAAGATTTTTACCAAAACATCAGCATGACTTTTGTCGACAAGGTAAGTTCAAACCTAATTATCTATGGTTTTCTTATGACTACAACATTAAGCTTTCTATGTGATTATTAAGTAACTAATGTACAAATGCTCGTACACCATGGGAAATCACTTAAAACTACACTGGAATGATGAAACTAGCGATTTTCTGCCAACCTTATCATTTTGTCACCGTGTGCCATGTGCACATTTGACTTCAATATCGTCCTATATTTGCCATGTTGTGAAAATTCTGAATCGAACAACTTTTCAAGTTAGACACATAGAACAAGTATGCTTAATTTAAGGTTTGTATCTCAAGGAAATGGTCGAGCAATAGGAATAAAACGAAAATCAGGGGTGTACTTGGTACTGATCTGTTACACATTTTACTGTACTGGGGATTGCTTCAATTGTAAATATGTTTTCTTGCCAACATTAGCGATGAAAAGCATTGAAACTTGCTTTAAATGTGTGAAACAGTTATGTAGCCACAATTTCATGGCAGAAAACTTATTCAATGCAGTACCACAACACCGTGAAGCATATGAACGACTGTAAAATATCTAACACTGCCTTTCATGTATACATTTTAAATGTTGAAACACTTAAACTGTCCGGAAAGGCTCATTATTAGTGAAACACTCTTGGGAATGTTATTTTATAAAGCGATAGACTGACGGACGGTTAGACAGACGGTTAATCCCAACGAAGTAAAGAGATAACAAAAATGTTTGCTCGAAATAAAAAACAACAAAAAACAGTGCACCTCTTTTGCGCTCCCGCAAGCTAGAACGCCAAGCATATTTTCTTCCGCACTTTTCAAACATATACTTTAGGCAATCATGTTTGCCTTTAATATAATACATAAGCCAGTATTGTATTTTGGTGGAACTACATGTAGTTTTGCACAGTACTCACAAGTAAATTATAGCCCTTCATCTATAGCAGGAGTTTCCGACCTATCATGGTTTAATTTGCAGAACTTCGCTTGTCGTTTCAATGAAGAATGGCCTTGTAAAGACTTGAAACAATACATACATTTCGTGAATGATGAATTCATATGACTTGTGCAATGAAAACGAAACTGTAAACTTTGATTTTAGTATTTTACACTTATTTCACACGTGTGTTTGAAACTCTGCTCATGTTTATTATTTTTATGAAGTAACCATCCAAATCTTGATTTTTCGACACTGATCACACATATTGTTATATTTGAATTACATCTTCTCGGTTTACTTGTGAGCGGTCCAGGTGAAATAAAGGACTAATTAGATGGAATCGGAGATGAACCACGTGGACTGGATGGTCGTTCAGGACCAAAGGGACTTGACATTCTAGGATGGACTTGTTGGCATCCCAGGCGGACTTGGTGACATTCCCTGTGGATTTGCTAACAGTCCATGCGGACTTTCTGACAGTCCCAGTCGACTAACTGACATTCTTTTGTACTTTTGCGGACTGATCAGTTGAGCTGACGGACGAATCATGATAACTAATACATGGACCTACGCAGACTGGTCAAAAACGTGTCTTCACGAACCTTCGTCGAATGCTTAAATTACAAATGACTTTTGAAATTGCATTTCACATTAATACTGTAAGGACAATGTTCACGTACATGCTTCTGTGTCTCAGTTTCTGAGATTCCCGATATATCTAACTGAACCAGATGTTAAGTCTTAAGTCCATCTGTAAGTAAAGAAAGGAAATAACACATTTACGTGTTTGTGACTTGCTAATGAATGGCGCGATATAGACTTGCAAAGTTTGCAATTAAATTAACAAGGGAAACTAATGTCTAAGATAAGTTTATAACGGAAAATGTACCGACAACAGGGTCCGGACATTACAATCCTTAGGTTAACACACGTGTTTCTTATCCAGTGCGTTCCCCGCTCGGACATATGGTGTTAGGGTCGGTTTAACTATACCTTTTTAGACAGAGTGCATTACAAATCAATATGCTTCACAAACTTCCTTGCCGTGTCCGGTTAGCCTCAGTCGGTAGCGCGTCTGACTATCAATCTAAGGGTCGTGAGTTCGTATCCCCACCCGGTCATAATCTCTGTTATGATTGATATAATATATTACGCATCGTTGCCATTCAGTCTGTCACCGCTGATTCAAGAGAATCAATCAGTTACTTGGGGAGATGGGTGTGCTGGAAGTACTTATTAACCTTCCAGGATTCCAGAAAAGACTGGGTTTTTTAACTGATTGTCTGTTAGGCTTAGATGACATAAAATAACGCAATATATTTAAACAAACAAACAAAATAAACTTCCATATACAGTGGTAAAATGTATCAAAGAAATTGACCGCGAACAACATTAACTATATCCTATTCATTAGTGGAACATGATTGCTGCGTAAAATCATATTTATCTACCAAGACTTGATTGCCACTGCCTCTCCCCGTACATCACGCAATACTTTATTTAAATGTTCAAAAAAATACAATATCCACGATTGTATAAGTTGCCCTTAATCAATCAGTCAGTCTTATCGATATATTGCGGTTGTAACATCTGAGTATTGGATATATGCACCAGAACTATCGTTAGTTAATCGCGTTAGTGCACTGTAGATCTTTTTTTCAATACCTTCTATCAATATTCCATCCGTTTTCAATCATAGACAAAACTAGCATGTTTCTTATATGAACTGGATTGTATTCCAGGCCGGTTTTATCGTAAACGTTAAAACTTTCTAGAAAATACATTCCCAGTAATATTAAAAATCTTATCTGCTGTTAACGTTTCACTACACAGTTCAAGCCACTTTTTCCCATGATTCTTGCACTTAAAAAAATGGCCTATGTAATTTGGTTTTGAAACATTTTCAAAATGGTTCGTAGTGGTTGCGAATTTCTTGCTACAAATGAGTAGAGCAAAAGTTGGCATAGCATATACTGCAATAAGACATCGCTGGTATTAAAAAGGTGACTTATATAGGATTTCAACATATGTTTGAGCATTTGAGGACTTTTTTTTTTTAAAAAAAATTCTCAGGGTGTCACTGTACAGTTGTCATACTAATTATCACATTTTAAATAACAATCCTCAGTACAACCCAATGCAATACCCAGTACACCTATATGAGAACAAATTCAATCCCCAGTACACCGCCGATTTTCGTTTTATTCCTATTGCTCGGCCATTTCATTAGATACAAACCTGAAATTTAGCATACTTGTTCTATGTGTCTTACTTACAAAATTGCTCGATTCAGAATTTTCGAAACATGGCAAATATAGGACGATATTAAGTCAAATATGCACATGGCACACGGTGATAAAATGATAAGGTTGACAGAGAATCGCAAGTTTCATCATTCCAGTATGGTTTTTAGTGATTTCGCGTGTTGTAGAGCATTTGTACATTAGTTACTTTATAATCACATTGAAAGTTCATGTTGTAGTCACCAGAAAATACTAGATAATTAGGTTTGAACTACCTTGTGGACAAAAGTCTTGCTGAAATTTTGGTAAAAATCTTATCACTTTAGGGCAATATCCGGTGCACGTTGTTCCATCGTGTTATTGGAACCAGACTAAAATCCTGATCACCTGACTGCTTTTTCTTAGATTGACGTATTTAAGTATTTAAGTATAATTATGTTGGCAAACAAGTCGCCTGGTATCTTTATAAATCCGGTACGTGAGAAATGTCTTACTTAGGCACCTCAAATTTCACTAACGATATTTTCGATTTATTATTTCAGCGAGCCTTTGTTATTGAGCAGGTGAGTGCTTTCCAACAATTTTAGGTTAAATAGTAAAATGCAGAACAAAATCGACCGTTGTTAATATTATGTATGGTGTTTTTTCCGTCTTGCATTGTACTTATATTGCATTTTCTATTTTCACATTTTATATGATATTATATTATAAATGAGTTTAGCAAGCTGAATAAGAAGTGTAATTATGTCTCACAAAACAATTAATTTTACACTGTTACACATATAAAGAAGTGCACTTCTGGAACACTGAACACATATCCAATCGGTTCTTAAGATGCCTCGTTTCCATAGGTAAAAGACCTTTAGGTCCAAATATGCTAAAACCATGGGGCTGACCAGATTGATTTTAAGAATTTCAATAGTTTGATGACACCCCTTCATTTTTGACAGTTTTGCCCATGTGTTTCTATGTATCACTACATATCATTAAACGGCTATAGCTTCATCGACAAGTATTCAATGTCAGATTTGCAGAACTCATAAAATGCTGCAATGTTCTCAGATGTACAAAGAAATATGCTACCGCCATGTAAGAGATGTAATTCTAAGGTCTATTATCTATTTAAGCACATAATAAAATCTGGATATCAGGTTTAGTACATAGGCTAACTTCCTACTATTTTAGACCTAACCCTAATTAGGTCGTCGAGCTTCTTTAAGATGCCATCTGATGATTTAATATAATGTATTAAAGTTATCAACTATGAGATCATGTAAATTATGTATTACATCACATACTCATTTTCGCGTTTGAACTAACACATTATTTAGGCAAAAATGTCATAACTAAATGCTGTTAAGATAGTTGTCAATACTACGCACTTGTTTGCACGTTCAACGTGTTTGCTAACTGTTGGCTTCCCTCCATTAATAACTTGTATATCAGAATCCGCTGGAACCATGTTTTTATAGGTATTAAATAGTCTACGGGGTATTGTTTTATGAACAGTTATTATATATTATAATAGTGTTACTATAATTCATGGCGATGTTGCTACTTTGATTCAGGGCAGAGGAAGTACACAGCGGTGTTCGGAACACACAACATTATGTTAGACGAACCAACTCGCCAGGAGATCAATATTTCAAATATAGTAATTGTGAGTTATAGATAGATATCTGCCAATGTTTTATTTTCTTTAGTACTATAGTTGTTGCGCTCAGTTTCATAAATTATATATTATAAGTATCTTACTTATAAAACAAAACAAATCAGTTTAAAACATAAAACATCTCTAAAAAAAAAATCTCTACCTTTGTGTGTCAAACCACTCTGTTGTAATACTTGGTGTAACAGAACTTATTGCATTAGTTATAACCGAAAATATATAAATAATGTCATTTCTTTTCGGGTTAAATGCAGAAAATTATATTGAAAGGCTAAGTATTATAGACGTTTACACATGTGATATGTGATAGATATACATGTTTATGTGATGTCACTGATGTGCAAACATTGTGACATCAGACTAATGCAAACTTTATAGAAATATACACACATAGAGTTATGAATCATTCCATGCATATCAATGCAATACCAATGTTTACACAAAACAGGGGAAAGTAGTTTTCCCTTATTTCTAGTATGGTCCATGATAGTGATGGCATAACATTATATGTATATTATCAGTTTAATCATAATAAATTATTATAATGTGAAATATTTTTTCAGCATCCTAAACTTATCAATAACAGTGAAAGCGGTCCTGACCTTGCCCTAATGAGATTGACTTCCAAACCGAAATTGAATGGAAGAGTTATGGTAAGACATAGAACGAACACCAGTTATTTATTTCTTACATGTCAGTCACTTCAGTTACGGTTTTTTGTCTATACTGAACGGAACAGCTGATTCGCTACCTGATATTCTATATTTTAGGTACGTGATCATTTATGTCTTGTCACTCATATTGAAATGGCCAGTCTAGGCTCATGAGTCACATTAATGCTGTACACAGTTATATATATATATATATATATATATATGTATATATAGGAGATACTTATTTGTGGATAAACAAGACATAAATTTACAGATCAGACTACGGCGAGTGGGCTTAGCTACAATGTAAGCCATAGACACAATATCAAGTTTTTTGCCAAACCAATACATTTGGTGTCGACCATGACTTATATACTATGAATTTACATGCAACACATCTGGACTGGACAGACAATTTACATACATGAACTGATAGCTTTTATATGAGTAGGATCCATTTATGGATTCATGACTACTCACATGCTATATAAAGGACAGATCTAGTAAACCCGTTGGATCATAGAGATACTGTGAATTCATATAAATTTAATTTCATCAAGGGAGGTAATTAAATTAACAAGCAACGGAATTAACGATTTATGGGATCTTTTCAGATGTTCATTCACAATGCATGATATATATATGGAGATAATCATTTGTGGATAACCAAGACATAAATGTACAGATCAAAATATGAATGTGAATTTGTATCTGAAAAAAATCCCAATTGTCGGAAATATCGTTGTTATGATTTCAATTATCTCCCTTTATGAAATAAAATTACTATGAGTTCACTGTTTCTTTATGACCCAACGGGTTTCTATGTTTGCCCTTTATATTGTGCTATTAGTTAAGTTTTATTAACAAGATCCTACTCTTATAAAGCTTTCAGTTCATTGTAAGCAAATTGTTCTTCCTGTCCAGATGTGTTGCATGTAAAACCATAGTATATAAGTCATGGTTGATACCCATTCTGTTGGGAGGGTAGATGTCATGATCTTGTGTCTATGATTCGCATTGTAGCTCGATGCGCTTGCCGTAGTCTTGTCTGTAGATGTATGTGTGGTTGTTCACAAACAATTTTACCTAGTTTCAAAGTATATTTAATAGTGTTGTTGCTTTTTTTTGTATGTTATGTCTACATCTTGAGGTCCTTTAATCCTTTCGTGTTAGTTTTAGACAGCTCCAGACATAGGCCTGTTATCGCCTCTTGTAAAGTCATGGATTTTTCTGCCTGTTCCACAATTCATAGCACCCTACCATATTCAAAACTGGAAAAACTTTACATTTTTATGATTTATATTTATTTTACGTTTCAGCATTTGGGATTCTACAATGTAGCAAACAAACATTTTTACACATACTTCACACATTTTTACAACACTGGCAAATATTTTGTCGTTAGTGTTTACGTTTCAGCCTTTGGGGCTCCTCAATATAGCCAACACACGTAGTAACACAGGCTGTGACATTCTCAACACTGGCAAAGATGTCTTCGTTAGTTGTTACTTTCCAGCATTTTTTTACTTTACAGTATGGCCAACACACGTTCTGATGCTATCTGATTTTCTGAACACTGGTAAAGATTTCTTCGTTAATTGTTACTTTTCAGCATTTTGGATTCTACAGTTTGGCCAACACACGTTGTTACATGTATGCTATCTGATATTCTCAACACTGGCAAAGACTTCTTCGTTAGTTGTTACTTTTCAGCATTTAGGGATTCTAGAGTTTGGCCAACACACATTTTGATGCTTTCTTATATTCTCAACACTGGCAAAGACTTCTTCGTTAGTTGTAACTTTTCAGCATTTTTTGACTCTACAGTTTTGCCAACACACGTTGTGATGCTATCTGATATTCTCAACACAGGCAAAGACATCTTCGTTAGTTGTTACTTTTCAGCATTTTTCGACTCTACAGTTTGACAAACACACGTTGTGATGCTGTCTGATATTGTCAACACTGGCAAAGACTTCTTCGTTATGTGTTACTTTTCAGCATTTTGGGACTCTACAGTATGGCCAACACACGTTGTGATGCTGTCTGATATTGTCAACACTCGCAAAGACTTCTTCGTTTCTTGTTACTTTTCATCATTTTGAGACTCTGCAGTATGGCCAACACACGTTGTGATGCTATCTGATATTCTCAACACTGGCAAAGACTTCTTCGTTAGTTGTTACTTTTCAGCATTTAGGGATTCTACAGTTTGGCCAACACACATTGTGATGCTTTCTGATATTCTCAACACTGGCAAAGACTTCTTCGTTAGTTGTTACTTTTCAGCATTTTTTGACTCTACAGTTT
The DNA here is from genome assembly GCA_029582155.1 of Panopea generosa. Taxonomy (NCBI): domain Eukaryota; kingdom Metazoa; phylum Mollusca; class Bivalvia; order Adapedonta; family Hiatellidae; genus Panopea; species Panopea generosa. The sequence continues at coordinate 17,455,626 of CM055896.1, read as the reverse complement.
GGCCAACACACATTGTGATGCTTTCTTATATTCTCAACACTAGTAAAGACTTCTTCGTTAGTTGTTACTTTTCAGCAACTTTTGACTCTACAGTATGGCCAACACACGTTCTGATCCTGTCTGATTTTCTCAACATTGGCAAAGACTTCTTCGTTAGTTGTTACTTTTCAGCATTTTTTGACTCTACAGTTTGGCCAACACACATTGTGATTCTTTCTGATATTTTCAACACGGGCAAAGACTTCTTCGTTAGTTGTTACTTTTCAGCATTTTTTGACTCTACAGTTTTGCCAATACACGTTGTGAGGCTATCTGATATTCTCAACACTGGTAAAGACTTCTTCGTTAGTTGTTACTTTTCAGCATATTTTGACTGTACAGTTTGGCCAACACACGTTCTGATGCTGTCTGATGTTCTCAACACTGGCAAAGATTTCTCTTTTATTTTGTACCTTCAGAATTTGGGACACTTCAATATAGACAACAAATAATGTGATACTGACTGTGACATTCTCAAAACTGGCAAAGATGTCTACTTCTACTTTCAGCATTTAGGACTCTACAACATAGCCAACAAACGTAAACATGACAAACGCACCTGGGGTAGAACGGCAAAGTGTGTGTCGCCGGGATATGGTTCTACCAACATTTCCATATGTAAACTTTGAAATTATTTTATTTTTAATTCGCTGCTCCGTTTAAGAATTCTACTAATTATACTGTAGATATGATGTTTAAAAATGGATCGAGTGGTCAATGGTAGAGCAACGGTCCCCAGTATATGAGAATCCTGACTTTGATCCTCCGCCAAGGGTAGCGTAATGTCCTTGAGCAAGACACTTTATTCGTTTATGCTTAGTAAGGGTTCCATCAAGGAAGACATCGAGCATGATTTGTCTAAGCTGTAATAACTTGTATCACCATCGATGTAAACTAAACAAGATTAAAGCTTAATGTTTTAAAGACTGGCAGAAAAAAAAAAATGTGTAAACTAGCGCTTTTAACTGGCTGTCATATTTTCCCTCTGTGTTTCGTTGTTTGAATATAAATCATACATGTAAAGTAAATGTTAAACCAATTGGTCATTCAAACGACCTGACGCGGACTGCCAATCAAACAAGCCGATTATCCAATCAGCGATCGATATTGGTTGCTAAGTCGCCATTTTCCAAAGACAAACAAACTATGTCTAGGCAAACAATACATTGTTGGCAAACAAGGCCACATGGCCAGTAGGCGGAGCGATAGTCTTTATCGCGTCAGGTCAGTTAAGTCGGGTATCTAGTATACAAACGCCTATATGTAATTTATACTTATAGCATTAATATGTGTAAATAATGTGTTCATTACTTTGAATATATTTATAGCATACATGCGGATAAATAAGTAGCTTTGTGATTGATTTGCTTGGTTGTATGATGTTTAGCGTCGCTTTTACCTTTGTTTCATCTATACCGCGACAGTGTTTACTTGAGAGAGAATTCTAAGCACTGCCACACTGGAATATCATACCACAGATGCATGGTACCATACCCCACCCAGTTACATTATTTTTACATCTAGCCGACCAAACCTAGAACTATCATCTAAATGCCGAGCGCCAAGATTCTAGTACATTTTTTCAAGTCTTTGATATGACACAGACAGATATCGAACCCACGACCTTCCGCATGCGTTACTTTGAGATTAACAAATATTTAACATTTATTTATAGGTATGTAATATTTGACTAAGGAGCGATCCATTCACCTCTTTCCTGGGAATTTTAGAGGTTAACCAATACTCGGATACACGCATCTCCGCAATGTCTTATATCAATCATTACGGAGACTGTGGCTTGACGGAGGTTCGAACTCACGATTCCTGGATCGATAGTCGGTCTTGCTACCGACTGAGCTACAGGGGGCGCGGCTGTGTACATTATCTTTGTTCGATTTAAAATATACTGGGAAATGAAAAAGAGAAATGTATGTGTAAATTAAATTATGGCATTGAAAAATTATTATTCTTGATAAGAAAAAAGTATTACAGACTTGTCTTTATTGAGTCTGTTATGATAGTGGTGGGTAACCTTGTTGTGTAACGTCCCTTGATGTAGCTCTCCTAATTAGTGGCTTATGAAAGTAATGCATATGTTGTATGTTTGTTGAACATGCTTTTTAAGTTTGGTGTTATTCTACCATAACGTCACGAAATAATAATCCAAAGTCCTAATGTTGTCGACACTGTGTGAAAACTTGAATATTTGTTTGTTTGAACATTTCAGCAGAATCACCAAGTAAGCTACAGAAGTTCTTTCCAGAGATACAAACACCAGCTTTTTGTCTAGAAAAATTCAAGACAGACAGGGATAACGAATTATGCTCGAAGCAAAGAGACACGACTGCGGGTTGTGCTGTGAGTGTAGATTTTATTTTTCAACAAAAATCTTCATTTGTTGTTCTTGTTGTTGTGTGTTGCTTTTATGGTGCGTTAGGATTTACCTAGCTCTCATGAATATTCCGTGTATATCCGTAAATCAATTTTCGGTGTTCGAACATAAATATTGATATTACTGTTGATAAACCGATACCATTACAAAAGGGCATCATATCGCAATCACGAATAGCTGCTCGGGGACGGCGATTAAACGGCTCAACACATTGGCGAAAATGAAATTAAAAAATGAGTACTTAGTAAATCCTTATGGACAATAACAATTGTTCAGTCATATCGCGATTGTGTCTACTCGTGAGTAAACGTAGCGCTGCCACACCGGAGTATCATACCTTACCAAGTCACATTATACTGACACCGGACCGACAAGACCTAGACCAGCCCTACAACTAGCATCTACATTACTTAGCGCCAAGCAATGAAGCTTCTTTTGCTATTTTAAGTCTTTGGTACATATGTGACCTGGCCGGGATCGAACCCACGATCTTTCCTTTGTAAGGCCGACATTTTACCACTAAAATATTTGACAAGTACATACGAAATAAAAAGGCACTTGGTACCACATTGCATTAGTGAGACGAAATATATCCGTATCTAAAAATTATGATGAATTTGTAACCACATTGATAATTTTAAGCTGTTTATAGCTGTTTATAGCAAAATTTCCTTTTTATGTTTCGAAATTAACTACGAGTTTTTTTAATATTGTGATAGTATATTGCAATTAAAAATAATAAAACAATACATTATTTCTATGTCCATATGAAATTGACTTTTTGTATTGTGTTTGAATACATTTGGTATGATAATAGTGTTTCTATCCAAATACAAATCTACGTACAAGAAAGTATGCTTTGCTTTCGTCCATATACCATTCTGGCCAGATGTGTTATTAATTTCACTTGTTTATATTTATACAGCATCTCCATTTTAAAATGACCTCGCCAATACATTTTATGTCAACGGAAATATCCAACTGTACCTAGTCTGAAAGAAACTTAGTATGTAACTTGAAGAAATGAAGAAAACGGTGCACTTGTCTACGACAACACTTGCTACTTTCTAAAAATCAATGTTTAAAAAGGTCGTCTATAAACAATTTTATTCCTGATTGATTTTAGCTAAACCAATTCCGGATAGCTCCGGAGCGCACTTCGCTGATTACCAAAAATTCAAAGATTTGTTACTGTCGCTCGGGAATTGTCGGTTTAGGATAATTATTGTTGTAGCATTTAGAGCGGGGTGCGATTTAATCGACAACAACAACACTTCACATGCTGACTGTATTACAAAAGCAGAAAAAAAAACACATGTTTCTGAACAAAACGTTCATAAAATAGCTGTATTTATATGAAAGCATTTAAATAATCAATGTTAAATATGCTAAAATATCCCAAAATAACGTTCGACGGAATATGTTTCTAAGATTAGCCTCAGTTAACTCTTCTATATGAACAGCGATTACCCGAAACAAATCACATCGAATAGACTGAATGGTGCTTTAGTTGATGCATACAGATTCGCAGCTATAATTTGTTTCCCAAGAATGTTCATCGATGGAACCCTAACTTTCTGTTAGTTAAAGCACTTAAACGATGACATATCTGTTAGCAACCTATAACATGATGACATATACTGACAGGAAAGCTAACACACCAATTGACATTTTATGTATATCTCAAAAAGGTCCTTGAAATTTGAATTTAAATAATAAATAATATTTAGAATAACAATGACCAAATCTGCATTATTGAATTTGACAGTAATTGAAAAAATGTCATAATTAATGAAATGGGTGCGCCACTCAATATTTTGACGAAAATATTAGAAATGAAAAAGTGGCGGGTTAGCTGTTCCGTTCAGAATACAAATAAGGGCTTTGATATCAAATTAACAGTAGTCAGTGTAATTGAATGTTTATTCGTACAATGTGTTAAATTATGTGCCTTCTTTTTTAGGGTGATCAAGGCAATCCATTATTGTGCAAAAACAAGGCTGGTAGACTCGAGCTGCATGGTTTACTTTCTGACGGCACCAATAAATGTAATAGAGGTATTACTTTCTGGACCCGACTATCGCCTTACTTCGGGTGGACTAAACGAGAGGCAAACACGCTTAATGGCATGGAATAAGAATGTACCATGGTTTTGCTTATTCTCATCAAAAAAATAAAATCTCAAATTATTGTGTTCTCGTTATTTTATTATATAAAATCATACATGAATAATAGTTCAGAAGTTGCCGATTTCTTGCTCTTTGTCATAAAGGATACTTTATTGATTAAAGAGGAAATATGCAATAGAACACTAAATTTCTAGAGAGCGTTTTGTTTTCAAATATATTTTTTAAACCTGGGGACCCAACAATGCATCAAAGGTCCTCTGTGGCCGAGTAGTCTTACGCGCCGTCAAATTGGCACGATATGCTCAGTTGTGTGGTACTTGCTCTCCCCTCTAGTGACCGTTGCATAGCAATAAAAAACGAGCAACATAATTGGTCAGTTGCAGCAACAAAATTTGAAATACATCACAAGTTGATAAACAAATTACTATGAATTGTGGGACACGCAGAAAGTCAAACTCTACGGCATGGCTTTAATACAGTTGATTAAGTGATGCGCGTTTAAGCTTTATGTCATCAGTCACCACGGACAACTGTTCAATTGTCCAGACGATATTGTAACTGATATAAAAATGATTGTTTCATAAACGAAAACAACAATTATTAATAACACATATCTACAATTGCTATGATCCACAGTATATCGCCACAGAAGCTTGGAGAGTGGATAATAACGTTTAATGGGGATGGACAGGTCCCCTAGCGTATATATATAGACTGCCTAGCGTATATATAGAGACTGCCTAGCGTATATATAGAGACTGTCTAGCGTATATATAGAGACTGCCTAGCGTATATATAGAGACTGCCTAGCGTATATAGAGACTGCCTAGCGTATATATAGAGACTGTCTAGCGTATATATAGAGACTGCCTAGCGTATATATAGAGACTGCCTAGCGTATATATAGAGACTGCCTTGCGTATATATAGAGACTGTCTAGACTGTCTCTATATATATACGCTTGGGGACCTGCCCGCCCCCATTAAACGTTATTATCTACTCTCCAAGCTCCTGTGTATATAGCGGCAGTATTTGCAGACTCGCAAAGTGGTTATAAATAGCGACGATAAAAATAAAATCGAAGGTAATTCAATGTGTGTGGAATACATTTGTACGACGACATTTATCATAAACTGGATACTAAAGCAAAATTATAGAAATGGAATAAAATCGTTAGAGTGTAATATGACAACACATTATTTCTATTCATTCTGTAAATATGAAATTGTTTATAAAAGAAGCTTTAAGAAAAATCAAGAATCAAGATTTACAGTTACTGTGACCATGAAGCTAGTGTGCGAAAGGGAAATTGGAACACCGACATATAATCGTAACATCATATTAAACAAAATACTATATAGATTTAGAAGAACTGAATGAATAAGATATGATAAAGTCGTTGAACTATTCCATATATGAACCAGGAAATGATGGCGTAATACATTATTAATGTATATCAAAGTGACATCTTTGTTGAGACACAAAATGGTTTAATTGTGTTCATTCTGCGGATCCAGTGCGAATATTGTATTTTACGCTTCTCGTCTGACCGAATGGGGTTATGACCTTTAGCAGACAATTTCCGAGAAAAAATATCCCGTGGAGCATTAGTGATCAGCCACGGATGATCTGGTAAGCTTATATGTATAAACAATCCATTCTAGATACATATAATAATAAAAAAAATACATATTGAATTATGAGTTAAAGCTATTGTCAAGTTGATAAAATGTGCAATAGATGAAACATTCCTGCCACAAAAGTAATCTTATCAAAATAAAACAATCTCTCTATGGTAAAAGTATATAATTTGAAAAAGCTCTTAAACTAACATTAAATATTAGATGTTCCCACAACACAAATAAGATATCATTTGAGAATATTGATGACAACATCAAAATAACGGATATAAGTCTTTTACAACCGTTGTTTAATTTTTTTTCACATCGTCTTGTATCTTTTAGACCAACGCCTGATCTTCATCTCGACCCTTTTCAGCGAACTGTTGAAGTTGGTCAGTGATTTCCAATTTATTCCTTTGCCATATGCGTAGTTACCATACTGCCCGTTAAGGTTTGACAAGTGACATGCCGTATACCACCACGCCCCCGTATTGGCCACAGCACAGTTCTTGTCCTGCCATACATCATTATCCTGATCCTTTGTTGAAAACATGGCTCCGTTTGCAAATGAAAGACTATCCCCTGCATCACCGCTATATTTACCGACATGAAGTTTATACTTGCTGCTAGAATCTCCGATAGAAAATACGTCATATTGGGCGTGGCGAATTTCATGAGCTGGACCAATCATATTAATGCGTAGCTCGTACCAACCCTGGGCTGTTATAGAATGTATTTGTTGGTTCCCGAGCCAGAAGTTAGTTTCTAGATCCCCAAATCCTGTCTGATAGACATTCCAGTCCTTGAAGAAATCTGAATAACTGACACGTCTTTGAATAACGGTCCATCCATCATCATCAGGACTTTGCGAAAATTCGCACCAGACAGGAAAGCCAGATGTACCCTTTGGGAAAATGGTGAATACACCTGAAATGGATGTTCCATTTAGCAATTGATATTTATGAAACATGCTATACAACGACATTAAAATAGATATATAAAAATAAAACCATATAGTTATAATGATTTTCATACTGTTATTTTTACAAGCTGCTATAATTATATTTTTTATTCCTGGACAACTGCCATAATGCAGCTTTAGTCATTAATAACCAGGGGCCCGTTTCAATAACGTTCGTGTGTTTACGAACTTCTAAAAGCCACAAAAAAGTCGGGACATTCAATTAGTGTTTCACTATTATCATTTAGTGTTCCACTATTATCATTTAGTGTTTCACTATTATCATTTTACAAACTTTAGAAAGCCTCGTTAATAGTATCATTTTTAAAATTGCAAATATAAATTTTGTTCTTCTCAGTTTTGTATTGGTAGCAAATGGCAATCTCTGTTAACGAGCATATGAATTAAATGTAACATATTAATGTGAATTATGTACTATTAGGCCATTTGTGTACAGATAGACCATTCAGTCTTGTGTATTATCGAATAATACTTTAATACGACAATTTCGTATATAAATAAAAATAACATAATTTAAAGTAATACATGTACTATAATTAATGTTATAAAGTGTTTCGTTATTAACCCTGTGTATTTTCACTTTTGTAGATAGTGTCGATAAAAGAAAAAAAACGCATAAAAAATTATCAGTCTCAGCTATGACATTTGTACAGTAGAAGACCAAGACAAAGATAGTTCTATTAATGTATATAAACTTTCGTTGAAATCGAGTGACATTTTCAGCACTTAACTTGCCTGTATGTAAGCAGTGCGTTTTCAAAGTCCCTGAGTGCATAACAAGTAAATAATTCAACGGCATAACAAATAATAGGTTGTCTTGGAAAAAACGAATAAAATAACAGACTCATGAGAGGTAGGGTGGTTTTATAACCATTCCCGCTTCTCATTCAATTATTAACAATAATCTGATTTAATTCATTATTTTACAAAAAAAATTGTATGCATGCTCAACCAGTTCGAAATTATATTGGAATGCGCACATGTTAAATTTGTTCAGTTAACATATAATGTTTTATTGTTTAAACAATGAATGTATCTTTTAAAATAAAAAAGATCGTGTCTTACCAGATTGTGTAGTTTCTGAAGCCGCCGCAACGTCTTGACAATCTGTAGGAGTTCTTTCTTCCATTGCGTTACTACAACATCCGCTGTAAACTTTAACCACAGGGCTACACTTTCGGTTATTGCTGTTGTCATTGGTTATAGAGTTATAATCCTGTGACGTAACAAATGCAATATTGTGCAACTGCACATATACGATAAGTAACACGTGTAACATATTGTCTCTGACTAGACTTTTACATTTGAGTATGCTGTATGAAATGAATCGAAGTCTGGTTCCCAGTCACACCGCAAAATATTTACACGTAGTTAAAGGGGCATACCTCAATTTTGAAAATGTTTCACATAACACTGATACTGATTTTTTATGCTATGCCTGTAAGTGTAGAGCCAATTTCCTACCCAAGATAATACCACGTGACTGCACTCTAAGTAGAAGTTTATTGGATCCAATAATTTTTATATTGTGTAGTTCAAAATTCAAGATGGCAATTAAAATAAGAAACAAATTTAGTAGAAATTTCAACGGTAATAGAAACAACCAACAAAATGTTCCGCAATTCCACCAAGACGTTGAGAAAATCCGATTATCTGCCATTCCTTTCTTCTGTCGCTCTCATTACTCTTAACTCACGGTTTATCTATTTAAAAGGATCTTGATTTTTCTTCATTTTTTTTTTGGTAATTTCTTTTAGATTGAGGTAAAGAATGAAAAGATATTTAACAGTGTTTTGTACAAAATACATACCCGAACAATATATTCCCATATTGTATAAAATACTGTAAAATAACGTTATAATACCTACATTGATATAAATATCATATAAAAATACCCCAGTATGTAAAAAGCGCAAACCAAACATCAAATAAACCAAAAATATGATATCGTTGTATCAATACTACATGAAGTACATAAGACTGAATGTTTAATATGGAAATTATAACGGAGACATAGAAATATTTACAAAGCCATAGATGAAATACCCAAATGTTGGTCCTCAAACCTTTAAATACTTAGTTAAATCACTTGGATTTGATTAATGCAAAACCAAAAAAATCGACAAATATTTGTAAATATAATTCAAATAAAATAAAAACCATCTTGAATTTAAAACCAACCTCATTTTCGTTTAGGACTAATAAGACATTCCTTTAGTGTTTTGTTTTTTTTTTTGTGTTTTGTAAGAACAAACCGTTATTTTTAAAGAAGATGAACTGTAAAAAGTGTTTACTTACAGAGACAGACAGACACTTTTACAGACAGGGCCGCTATGTCACCAAAATAAGCTCGGTTGACCTTTTTTCAGTAGAGATAAACAGAACTGTTGATAATTTCCTAATTACATAGTTTCAAATAAACTATATTTTAACATTAATGTTTTCACAGTGGTATGTGTTTCTATGTGTAAAGATAGATTAAATTAAAATAGTGTAAAACTATGTTAACACTGTCATGTATCCCTTTAATGTGTAGAATCGATTTACAATCTAATTATTCATTCTACATATTCTGAAGGAGAAACAGTCTTAGAAACATAAATATTAAGATTTTCTAGGTTTTAGTTTATCAATTATGTTGAAAGAACTCTTTGCCAGATGTATGTAATGTATATTTGTAACAGGCCGGTTTGCCAAGAAATTAAATATACAAACTGTCAATATATTTCATGTAGTTACCTGGAAATATCAGATTAGAGAAAAAAAATGATGAAAAGCAAGCCAGACATTAATCACTGGGAAGTTATGAAAAGAATCATAATTATAATCCAGATTTTATAAAGGTATTAACTCTAGTTATATTCGTTTCTGAAAAAGTTCACATTCTTTTATTTCAATTCATTAAATTATGCCTGAATACTGTACTTGAATACTAGCAATATATAACTGTTAATTGGCAACAGATTAACACATGTATTCACGGAAATAGGAAAATTTTATATTTAAAATATTTCAACAGCAGGGAGACAACTCATTAGAGCAAGCTGACAGTCGCAGCAGCAAATTAGATGATTGATTGGATATTTAGCGTAATGTTATGCCATCAAGGGATAACAGACGATGAGTTAACCAAACAGGTGTTTCCTGGGATTCTGGATCGTTAACCAGTACTCGAGCATACCCCATCTCCCCAACTCATAACTTCTCCTCTTGAACCAGCGGTGAGAGACGTGTGATAATAACACGCACTATAATATATCAACCATCACGGAAACCGGTCCGGGATTGGAACTCACGACTCCTGGAGTGATAGTCAGACGCACTAACGACTGAGCTAATCGGGCCCGAGGTAGATGAAGGAATTGTAGTTGAAGTTGCCACAGAAAAACCAGGACAACATTTTCAGCAAGCAAACTTTTTCAGCAAACCGTTAAGGGGATTGTAAATACTCGCAGATTGCTGTTTATACTCAACAAATTCAAAAAGGCTTCAAACCCACGAGAGCAAGCTACATTGTACACTTATGCCAGACAGTTTAATATGCATATGATAAATTTTGAATAACATTCATTAGTTTAAACTTTTTTTTATTTTACATCAATTAAAAAACAAGTTATTACAACTTATATAAATCACGCTCGAAGTTTTCCTGGATAGAACGAATATTAAAAATATGCGGGAAATGTGTGTTTGCTCAAGGACGCTAGACATAGTCGTAGCGGAGAATAGAACCCACGACCCTCCAATCGTGGGGCCGGTGCTCTTACACTGGATCACGTGATTCACAAAACATATTCATTGTTAAATTCATTGTTAGATTCATTGTATAACAAAACCTTTTGACAAGATTTTGGTGTGTTTTGACGTACATTCGTTAAGTAGAATAGAGTTGACTGTATAAGATTTCACGCTGAATATATAACAATGAAAATGCATTGTATATAGTATAACAAAGTACAGATTTAATAAGTGTTTATCTTAGAACGAGATTAATATATCTATTGACTTCATTGAATGAAATGAAAATGGAATTTACACAAATGGTGTTGACAGATGTACAAATCGACAACGACAGATTGCAAAGGAAACCACGAAATAAACTAAGTACAGTAGAATTATGTACACGAATTGTACGCCCGTTGCCTTATATTTTTTCAAAAATGTGTTACGGTTTAAAAAACAATATGTATTTTAAATTTTAGTTTTTGTACATTGAGAGTGAACCTTAAATCTTACTGCATGTTGGCTTCGTATTATTTATATTTGATTTATAATGACTAGGATAAATCTGATAAATGAGAATTAACACATTCAGTACAATACACATGACCACACAAATATTATACATAACGGCAGGTAAGTGCATAGCATAGAAATCAAGCATTTTACAAAAGAAGTTGGAAAGAAAGTTGGATGCAAACTCTTAAACTTGTCAAAACAAGAGTTTGGACCGAGTCTCGATACACATAGTAAAATGTACCAGTATACAGTTTCGCTAATTTGTAAATATAAATGTATATGGAGAGAACATTGTATGCTGCCTGCAATCAGTGACCGTCAAAAAACAATTATTATATATATTACTTGTATTTCACATTAACAGCAAGGGGAACCAGTATATTCATAATTCTGGACCATTCCTTGTATATATTCCACTGCTACTTTAAACTAGCCAACGTTTTACCTTCATTTCTGCTTGCTTAAGAGTTTTACGATATGTTGTTAACGATTACCACGTGATACCTTTTGAGTATTCTGTGCTTCCATAGATTCCGTTAAGATTGGACATATGAAAGTCTCTTTATCACCAGGCGCCTGAAGATTTCATGGCACAACTGACAGTATTGTGGGCATCGTTATCACTATCTTTAGTAGAAAATTTCATTCCGTTCAAACTTGAGAAACTGTCTCCAGCATTTCCGCTATACTTCCCTAGAAGCAGTTGATACTGGTTCCCGGCATCGCCCACCGAAAGCACATCGTATTTAGCGTACTTAACTTTATTGTCAGGAACAATCATGTCAATACGCAACTCATACAACACCTGTATTGTATTAAATAAATGAGCAAGTTACCGAGCCAGAAGTTTGAATTAAAGTCCCCAAAACGAGTCTGGTAATCTAGCAAGTTTTTATTGAAATTCGATTTACTGACGCGGCGTTGAAAAACGGTCAAACCGCCTCCGTCCGTCGTCATGTCACAAGGGACGCAGATACTACCAGTACCCTTTGGGTAAATAATATAGACAGCTGAGAAAAGGCAAACTCTTTAACAACTTGATACGCTGATAAAGACAGACAGACAAATATTATAATCTCTCTGTTGATTATTGTTGTAAATAGGCTTCCAAACTGTCGTCATAACCTTACATCCATTTTGTTGTGGGTTCTTTGCCAAGATTTCCTTATAATTCGAATGTCCTTCTTTGTGTCGTCAGAACAGCAAAGACAGTTATCACACATCCTGACAACATCGTCACTGAACGTTGTTTACTCATTAACTTTCGAAACTTAAATCCAAAACGTAACATTTCAGAAATGGCTTCATGTTCTGCATAGTGATTAATTCTTTGACTGCTGTGGTCCTGTCTTCGTATGCTAGTCTGATGTAAAGTAACAAGGTGATGAAACATGGTATGAACACATTATTGATGCATTACTGCAAAAGGCCTGAAAACGAATTTATAGTATGCGTAGTCTCAAATATAATACTACTTGAATCGTAAATCGCTCCAGGTAATTTACCAATCGTTAATCCGACCCGTTTTGGAATATACTAATACTGTCTGGAGTAATTGTACCCAGCATGAAAAAAATGACAATGTTTAGAACGAAGCAGCACGTTTCGTCTGTGATGAAACAAAGTTAGTTGCAATTCATGATCTATATAATGAAGTTTGTTGAGAATCACTCAAAGTGAGAAAAACAAAACATAAACTCACAAAATTGTACAAAGGTAGTAACAAACTGTAGACTGTGTACCTTCTTTAGATCCTTCATCTGTTGCTGATACATCAAGTTGTAACTTAAGAATCTCTGAAAAAACATCTAAACAGTCCGCTCACGAACTACACTTTATTACAATTCGTTCCAACGTTCGTCCATACGCGAGGTTATTGACTTCCTATTGAATATAAGGAGTGTTTTGTCTGTTGTAACATTTAAATCACAACTTAATAACCATACACAGAAGACCCCCAGAGTAGTTCTATTATGGTTCTAGATATCTGTCATTGTAGGTAAAGAACAAACTGTAGCAGCTTGAATTACCTTCTCTTTCATGAAAATATTGTTGATTATCCTATTTGCATATGTGGCTAAACAGAAACTTTGTATCACTTCTTCTTCAGGTTTTCTTTTTACACCAACATGAGAAATACAAAGACAATCTTCGTAACTTCAATATCTCTCGACCGTTTACTTTTTGACAATGGTACATGTAATGTAATGTACATGTAATACACTTTTGCAGCCAATTAATGCGATTTTTAAATCGATTCAGAACTACATTATTAGGAGCAATCCATTGTCTTAAGGTGGTCTCTTGTAATCCTTAATGGTTTTAATATACATGTAACGGTTATGTTATGGTCTTCTAATGTGGAACCACTAGCTCCTTTACCGCGGTATATAAGATCGCCCCCGGTATGACTCATAACATTTGTCTTCTGGTATCACTTACCATTTACCTCCTCTTAGTGACGTAGCAAGAAATTTAGAGCTGTGTAAATTGATTGGGCATTATATTTCAGGAAAATGCTTAAAATGATCACATTTCTTTGTTCATTGTCATGACTCCTGCCAAGATTGGATGGCATTGGGTGTTTTTGGATGAAGATATAATAGTTTAAAGATGCGAAGTGATACACTGTAATAAATGGGCAAAATTGTTAAAAAGGAACCGTCGTCAAACCCTCGAAATTGTGGAAAAGCAATCTGCTCAAACCCAGGTATTTCCTACATATTTTGACTAACTGAGGACCATCTATGGAAATAAGACACTTTTAAAACCATTGACAATGTATTCAGTGTTCACGGATTGCATGTAACTGTATTATGTAGAACAGTACAAAATTAATTGGTGTGTGAGACGTTCAATATCAGAAATTAAAGTCCGTCAATATTTTGTATTATTCCTACAGTATATAAAATATTACATAGTATTCTATACCTTTTATACAGTTGACTCAATTACCTATCTCAGGTGACAGTACAATATGTTGAAGTTTACGGGATCCAATAAATTCAATATTGTACAGTTCAAATCAAAGATTAAAAAAAGAGAATAAGTTAAATAGAAATTGGAAAGACAAAAACAAACAACCGACAAAATCCTCATTACCATATCATGGTTTATTTATTTTAAAGGATCTCGATTTTTTCTTTAATTTTATGATGCTCTGTACAATATGAGAATATATATATTGTACTCGTACGTATTTTGGCGAAAATTATATTGGAATCGTACCTATATTGTACTCATACCTTATTCCCATATTGTACAAAACACTGAAAAATAACCTGATAGTATTGTATATATATAATATAGATATTAAAATAAAATATGTTTAAACTATCTGAAGCACACATGTATGAATACGCACAGAGCTATATAGCCGGTCAAAGCAACCTCAACAAACTTTGTACTGGCTAAGTTGGTTATTGTTGTATATATGCTTCCAGACTGTCGTCGCAATTATCCATCCATTTTGTTGTGGGTTCTTTACCAAGGTTTCCTGTAGACTGTGAACGGAATTGTAGATCCCTGAACAAACATATGTCCTTCTTTTGATCTAAACATCGAAGAAGGTCATCAATCATCCTGACCACATCGATATCGTATCCAATGTCATCTGAAAATATCGTGTCTTATCTTTCAAACGCTACAAACATACACATTTTCATCAAGTAATTGCGACGAATAATACACTTTTACGTCTTTGCACGTTTATAGAATGTGATAAATAGAAGAGAGAAAAAACAATAAAATCAACACCAGAGAAGCACAAGACTATCTTTGATTATTTTGTGATTTTCAAGTCTTTACAAATATATGCTTCAGAAATGATCATAGTAGGCTCTATATATGCTATTGCGTTGGTTGTGTCCTTTAATATTATAGTCTTCTGTTAGATTTTTCATTTTAATAAATTTGTAAAAACAGTGATGTCAGGATAGTTTGAAAACAAACAACATTTTTTAAAGAACGGCGGTGGTCAAGGAGGAGCGTCCATCTCTCATGCGGAAAGTCACAAGATCCATCCTCATCCGGATCATACCAAAAACTTGGTAGCCTGAAGCTTTCTCGCTTGTCGCTTAACATTTATACGACAGTTCCAGGTCTGGCTGGCCCGATGTCAGTATAATGTGAATGGTTGGGGTATAATATCATGTGTCTGCGATTTAACTGATCAATTGTTTAAAGTGACACTAAACACCATACAGCTACATCTATATAGAAGAAACACATTCATCAAATCATTAACGTCGAGGGTCCTCCGTGGCCGAGTGGTCTAAGGCGCCGTCTCAAGATCAATTACCTCTCACCGCTATGGTCGTAGGTTCGAGTCCCGCTCGCTCCAAAAACTTTATGTGAGAAAGTTTCCAGTTACTTGCGGAAGGACGGTGGTTCTACTCAGTCTGACTCAGTCTGAGGTCTTCCTCCACCAGTAAAACTGGATATGCCATATATAACCTGAAATGTGTTGAAAATGGCGTTAAACCCCATTCAAAAAAAAAAAAAAATTAACGTCGATTTTTACCTTTCCAGTACAGACCACAAATCAAAACACAACAGTGGGACAAAAGTGTAAAGATGTTTGCTGCCCGATGCTTCTCAAAAATCAACGTTAGTACTAGTTCTATTCAGGAAGCGGAATCGAGAGCGGTTCATATAAGCTTTTATTTAGCGTCATATTACATTTGTGTAATCAGAGTCTTCCGAGACTGGTTGGTCTAGTGTACTGTCATCTAATGACCAATTACCTTTCCGCGGTTGTCGTAGCATATTGTTACGTTACAGCATAATATTTTTTAATATATACGCAACTTACCGGCTAAATCCTTCAAGTACTTTTTGTGGCTGTTAACCCCATCTAGCTCTATTCTTATTTTTGACAATGTTGCTTTCCAATTTTCAAATTCTTCCTCAATTTCTTTCTTCGACTTGCTAATATCTCCAATACGTCTTCTATCTAAATGATTCAATTTCAAACAATTCAATACAGCGGCTTTGTAAAAGTAACAGCTATATTAAATAAAATAACTGTAAAACTGGTGTTGCATGTATGAGGAGGGAGGAATCTTATGTATACCAATACCCTTCATGGATACCCCGAGTCGCTATCTTGATTCCTTGGTTTCGTTTGGTGATTGAAAGCGATGCTTTTTCATATGTTAATGATAAAAATTGACACCTTGTTGATCATCGGTCGAGGATCACCATGGATACATACGAGAACGCAGGTTTTATTGTTTGAGATCATCATATGTTGACGATTCATATATTCAAATTGAAAATATCAGACATATGACGAAACTACCACAGTCGCGGTATATTTATCAAATTAGGAAAAGTCGAAACAACGAAACAACGATGGTGTAACACCGAGTTATGTTTCACCATCTGATCGCAGTTTTGACTTTTCCCCATCATAATTTCGACTTTTCACCATCTTTGTTTCCTTTTTACTTAGAATAATAAATAAACCGTGATTATTCCTACCATGACATTTTGTGGTAAATGGTAAGTTATGAGAAATCACCACTGCAAATGTGATCCAGTAAATGGTTCGAACCGCATCGTGGTATTTGATATATTATTACCGTGGCAATTGAAAGGTATCAAAAAGCCATTGAATTTTAAAATAAAATTTGATCAAGGTATGATTTTATTCTTAATAATTATTTTATATCTTGAACTAATGAAGAATTTAAGCCCAAACACGCGCAGCAGAATTTTTTTCACTGTGTTTTGGACATAATGTTACAATGGAGCCCTATAGGAAATATAGTAGGTGTGTGAGACAAATAGTGTTTTTTATACGGAAGAAACATCGTGTATTCATCTTACCATTTTCGTTGATTGTATTGATGCCTGTTATGAACCTGACAGCCCAGATGGCCTGAATATCGAACATTGGTGTGCTGACAACCGCTCTCTGTGCTCCTATGTACAGAAGCTTGTTATTACCTCCCTTAAGCCACACAATACCTTTGTACAGATTGTCTGGATACAGCGACGGTATCTTCTCCTCTATGCAGAGAGAACCTATCAACAAACAATATTAAAGTATATGTACGGTTTCGATTAATAACAGAAACGTAGCTATTTATTTTGGTTTCTATCTTAGTAAGAAAATATATGCCAAAATTACAAAAGAAGTGAATATATTGGCCATCAATTCTCCTCCATGAATATAAAGGTATTCTATCCTCACTTGTAAATATATGGACCAGGTAAATTCCCTAGTGATTACGCGGGTCATATATCAACCCTTGTGATATATATGTATGATATATCCTTCCTCATGAATATTTGAATAATCTACCTCCTCCCGTCAAGTTATGGGCCGCATATCGCCCTTCGTTAATATATGGGCCATCTCCCCCTCCATCTTGAATATATGAGCCATCTATATATTAGCCATATTTTTTGCCTCGTGAATATCCAATATATTTATTATTAACCCTTTACTTCATAAATACGCGTTTTCCCGCATCAATCACAGAAGGCGTTTGAAAACAGTGTCGGAAGAGTTCAGAATGCTCGTAACGAGCATTCTGAACACTTCCTGCACTGTTTTCCACTCTGTCAGTTAATATTAACATAATTCACCCATTGCTGATATGTGGTGAAATAATGCTTTCGATAATAGAGGTGTCCAAAGGTGTCTATATGAAGTAAAGGGATAAGTCAGTGCAAATTGCATAACAAATCAAAGCATTTGACCTAAGTTACAAAGTTACTTGATAATGATGCGTATTAACATGTTGTCGTTGGTTTTTTTGTTGTTGCTTTTTTTGTTTTTTTTCTTTTGTGGGTGGGGGGGGGGGGGGGGGTCAGTTTCAGACTCCAAATGGAGTCCCATTTCTTCTCCCCGTCTCATGTTGTATGAGGGGTCAAGGTGGAGCATCCCCTCATACAGATTACAATAAGTGCACATACTACAGTCTATGATTGAAATTGTATATGTTCTCACTTTCATTCAATATTCACACATTGCTTTCATGCACTGTTTAAACTGGTAAATATTATATTGTAATTATTATCCTTTATACAAAAATGTATCCGGAAGATAACTGAATAAAAGGGGGGTGGGTTCCCTGGCTTGAAGCTATTGTTTTCAAACATGCACGTTCATCAAAAGTGTCTTTCTATAAAAATAAAAAAAACTAAGTAAGTATGTCATGGAACAATTCCCAAGTTTTCATAAACATAATGTATTTGTTTTTAGTGATATACATTTCTTTGTGTGTTTTATATAAAAGTTGAAGTCTGAGCTGGAGAGTTTTAAAATTTAAATTTGTTTTCGAGCATCTACAATAGTATATATAATAGTTTGCCTCTAACCGAATGAGCTGGATTATTTTACTTATATTTTATCATACATTCCAGAAATGAATGATTTTTGTTCTAATAGAAATGGGATTCTTTTGATGGACATCAAGTCTTGCAAAATGTGTACTACTTTTTGTGTTTGTTTAAATTAAATGATATATTGTCTATGTGGTAGATGAGCAAAATGAAGACAGTGGACTATCCAGTAGTTTTATCTTATGTAGAAAAGTGTTTATTGCCAGTATGTTATGATTGATCCGTGATTGAGACCATTGTAATTTTGTATCTTTTGTTACCAAATATGGCAGTAAAAACCCTGTTTTCCAAATTGCTTCATCAAAATTACCGGTATATCTTTTATTCCATGATGTTTTTTCCACTAGGAATTTCATTGTTATGATTCAAAATAAGATTATTATTTATTGCCTAATTTATTTATTTTTTAAATTTGGAATGGCAGTAATGATACTGTGTTATTGTAGAAAGTTTATATCAATACTATATATCGTTTTCAATTCTTAAAGAGAAAATCAATGTCTGTCCTTTTTTGTATTGTCGTTTATCAAATGTATTCCCTTTTCATACACCACTTTTTTACAAAATAAGCTTGGTTTCCTATCTTAATATCTTCATTGTAAAATATTGGAGTGATAAGAATGTTTCATCGTTAATAGGTGGATGAGCCTTTAAAATTTCAATATGTGATTTTAAAACATATTCTCAAAAAGTGTTTGTTACCCTTGATAAGATTTCTTTTACATACAAGCTTCCACAGACAGATATCAAAATGAGTAATACTTTTTAGTTGTGAGCCTAACCCAGTCAATCTTTCCTAATTGTTTTTTCGATGATCGTGAGTAATGAGAACTCAATATTTTTTTCCTCCATTAAAGGGAGAATATCCGGTCAAAATTTTCAAAAATTTAAATTTTGGCTAACCTGTTTTCCCCTTATATAGCATGCCAATATTATTCTCACTGGTCCAGTATTGCCAAATATGCACAATATATATATATATATATTGAAAAAGGAAAGCTTTACTTCGGCTACGCGCCTATAACTTGGTTAGACTAAAATATATTTCTTCCTTAGAACATATTTTGTGACGTATAACAAGACGTATAACAAGAGTCATGTGATTTCATTTTGACTTACAGGTTTACACGTTGTTAATTTATTTCATCTTAGAAAGAGTCGTATGATGATGTGAAGCAGTATATTTTAAGAATGAAGATTTCGTTTTCAAGTTCACCACTCCCATTGAAATAGCGATTTTGTCACGTTTGCGTGGGTGTGTTATACTTACATCTATAGCGTTTGTTCCCCCTGAGATACTCCTATTTCAACCTTTAAGAGACAGTCACACTCTTGATCAACTTTTAATTACTTCTCTGATGTCTTTAAAGTTACCGATCTTATCTTTGAGTTTTTTGTCTTAATTGCATTGGCAAGCAAAGACTGGTTATTTTTCCTTTGACTATAAACTCTATTAATTTGTCCAGGTATAGATGGCCTTTGTTGACCTTTCCTTTCGCCAAAATGCAGGGATTCCATTGGAATAGACATTAGGGCTTGGCACTCTCTTTGGCTTTTCCTTAGTATGCTGTATCGCAATACGGACAATGATTTTACAAGTTGGAAGGGATAGTAATGTTACAAAGATAATTGCCTATTAAATATATCTCAGAGTGAATGCAGGTGAACAGTTATTGGAGCATTTAAGTCCACAACTTGGTAAGCTATTGGTTTTTATCTACATGTATATTGTTAAATATGTTGAATGTATATGTTTAATATGTATAAGAGTAATTTACCACTACACACAATTAAAGTTATTTACATTTATTGTTTCTATTTGTATTTGAAAAGTATTTGAAATTATGATTACTATTGTACTATCAGATTGATTATAAATACTTGCTAATATTTGTTAATCTGTATAATTTCATAACATCATAACATCATGATTCCGTAACATCATAACAGCATGGTTCCGTAACAACATAAATATAACATCATGATTCCGTAACAACATAACATCATGATTCCGTAACATCATAACATTATGCTTCTGTAACAACATTAATACAGCATCATGATTCCGTAACAACATAACATCATGATTCCGTAATATCATTACATTATGCTTCTGTAACAACATAAATACAGCATCATGATTCTGTAACAACATAACATCATGATTCCGTAACATCATAACATTATGATTCCGTAACAACATAAATACAGCATCATGATTCCGTAACAACATAACATCATGATCCAGTAACATCATAACATCATGATTCCGTGACATCATAACATCATGGTTCCGTAACAATATAAATATAATATCATGATTCCGTAACAACATAACATCATGATTCCGTTACAAAATAACATCATGATTCCGTAACATCATAACATCATAATTCCGTAACATCATAACATCATGGTTCCGTAACAACATAAATATAATATCCTGATTCCGTAACAACATAACATAATGATTCCGTAACAACATAACATTATGATTCCGAAACAACATAACATCATGATTCCGTAACAACATAACATCATGATTCCGTAACAACATAACATCATGATTCCGAAACAACATAAATATAACATCATGATTCCGTAACAACATAACATCATGATTCCGTAACAACATAACATCATGATTCCGTAAATTATAACATCATGATTCCGTTACATCATAACATCATGATTCATTAACATCATAACGTCATGGTTCCGTAACAACATAAATATAATATCCTGATTCCGTAACAACATAACATAATGATTCCGTAACAACATAACATCATGATTCCGTAAATTATAACATCATGATTCCGTAACAACATAACATCATGATCTCGTAAATTATAACATCATAATTCCGTAACAACATAACATCATTGATCCGTAAATTATAACATCATGATTCCGTAACAACATAACATCATGGTTCCGTAACATCATAACATCATGATTCCGTAACATCATGATTCCGTAACAACATAAATGTGTCCCATATATTTGCTCACACCTTATACAAATAAACGAAGATTCAACCTACTACTACTAGTTTTACTTCCTTCGAACCATGGAACTATTATATAAAATCTAGGCAGTAACTCTTGCTTCTTTCTAATATTAATTTTTCTAATACATGTTTATGTGTTATACCGTATTAATATGTGTTTTACAATATGTATAACAATATAGAATAGCGGGGTTAGTTTTATCAACATCGTCGCGTTTTATGAAAATGAATATACAGTTGAACCCGTATTAGCCCTTGTGTTGGTTTTGCATCTGTCCGTTCCAATGCGGTTTGTTTGTCCTAATCGAGCGGGTTCGCTGTTGCCGGGTTGGGTAAGGCGCCGTCTCAAGATCACTTATCTCTCATCGCTAAGGTCGTAGGTTCGAGTCCCGCTCGTCCAAAAACTTTATGTGAGAAAGTTTTTTGTTACTTGCCGAAAAACGATATTTGTACTCAGATACATTCTGAGATCTTCAATCACCAAGACAACTGGATATGTCATAATTAATCAGAATGTGTTGAAAATGTCGCTAATCCACATTAAAAAGTCCTATTTGTAATTACCTTAAGCATCCAACATATCGCAGTTGTCTCCCTCAATTCTACATCGCAAAAAGTATGTCTTAGTTTTATAGCAATACAAAATAATGTTTCGATTCCTATCGTTTGTTTTTACCAAAAAAACATATTATTTGTTGAACTATCTGTCGTGTGGTAAATGAATACAAACTATTTATTTTCCGAAACCTGAACTTTATTATAGATTATTACCTTCCAAGAACGGATAGTGGTATATGTAGCCAGTGCAGTATATGATAGCGTCTACGTCTGCGCTCGTACCATCCTTAAATGTGACAGTCTTGTTATCAATATGTTGTAGGAGTGGCCGTTCTTCTATCCCTGCTGGCCAGTTGTGGAGTCTTGGTGCCGATAACCAGGTCAGAATCACGTGACTTGCTCCAAATTTATTACATTGCATCGTACAGTCTTCTGCAGAGTATTTCGATCCAATCACCAGAACTCGCAAACCTTTAAACTGTTCAGAGTTTCTGAAGTCATGGGAGTGCATTATGCGACCTGGGAAGGTGTCAATACCTGCAATCGAAAACACAATGACTCTTCTGCACTTACAATGTATATTTTATAGTCATATTACTTATTTATTTCTTATATTACAGAAGCAAGGAAACTAGGTCCTCCGTGGCCGAAAGGTCTAGGGTTCTGTCGGTTTATGACCACACGCATTTACCGCTGATGTCGTTAATTCAAGCCTAACACGGTCCAAAATAGTTATGTGAGAATACTTGCCAATTACTTGTGGAAGGACGGTGGTTCTTCGATTAATTTTGAGGTCTTTCTCTATCAATAAAACTGGATATATGTTGAAAATGGCGTTATCCAGAATGAAAAACAACGAAATACATGTTTTATATATGTGTGATAACAAAACATACATTTCATTTAAACATCATATCAGCATACGAAATAAAAACAAATTTAGCCAATGTTGGGTGGATATATTTAATCATTTACTATCAACAATAAAACTTGTTTTAGTGGGTCAACTCTATTAAGCAACCACTTGTCTGAAACAGTTATATTTTCGATTGAACATTTTTATCATTTTAGTTTGAATCAACCTGTATTAAACAGCCATCCGCCTTAAGCGGTCAGTTTTGCTTTTTCCCTTCAGTAGTTTTATAAAATAAATATTTGGCACATCTACCTATTGTGAGCGACCCTATTCATACATACCTTTAAAGTCAGGTATAAACGGTGTTGAAACAATACCGGATGCGACAATCACGTGGCTGAATCTTTCAACTGGATTATCCTTATTTGTTTCTAAATCTTTTGTAACGACAGTAAAGTCGTCGGATTCTGTGTTGTAGCGTACATTTTTCACCAGGGTATTGAATAAAATATGTGACCGTAAATCTGTTTTACAGGATTTCCAGAAACCTAAGGAATACGCAAAAGTATCTGATGTCATTCTTTGACAATGGATTAAACGAACATTTTAATTAGAAAATTGACACGGTAAGTATATCGTTACAGCAAAAATAAAATTTTCTACTTCGAGTAAAACTATAACATACGTCAGAGTGCTTGAAGAATGGTATTATTTTTTACATTTTCATTTCAGTCTCAGATAGAAATAAAATATTTAGCAAGCCCATACTGGACTTAAGGAAAACTACGTAAACAACAAACATGTGCAGTAAATATGAGAGCGTGGTCCAGTTTCATAACAACAAATCCAAGATCAGAAGTTTAAGGGGTTCGATCCTCCATTTTATTGTTTTACTATCAATGAAACTAAGTTTAAACTAAACTATTATTTGCGTCCATACGTATGGTTTCATATGATATAGATAACGAAATTAATGAATGAATGAATGATTGAATGAATGAATGAATCAATCAATAATCAATCAATCAATCAATCAATCAATCAATAGTTTAACTATGTGCAAACACAGTATAGAATATATGTCATGTACAAAAGTATTGTGCATATACTGATAAATTTACAGCAAGGTCGAACTTACTTATAAGAAATTTAAATGTTACGTACCTTCCATATAATCCTTGATGCCGGATCGAGGAACAAATGACGGCGTAATCTTTCCGAAATGTTGCTCGAAGGTGTAATATGGCAACTCCATGATTTCTTTTGGAATATTTGTCCACATTCCCCGATACATTCCACCATGGCAATGTTCCCCATGTTCGTCTGTTCCTAATAAACATTCAACTAATAAGCCTTTTTCACCTAGTGATGTCACGTTAAATTTGAAATTAGTGATCCGTAACCAAGTCGTATACGGCGGCGCAATAAGACTTACACGTCCGTTGTTGTTATTATTGTTGTTATATAAAGAATCTATGTGAGAACCATTTATTCAAGGAAAGACTCGGATTTTTGACGGTACCAGGTTATGTCTGAAGTTTCGTCAAACTGATAATCACAGCCACAAATGCGTATCGTTTATATATATTGTATATCAGAACACATTGCCCGCCAATTGAATACACACATGTACTATCCCTTTTCTATATTGTTTAGTCATGCTGAAGTGTACATGACATGATTATGCATGTCACAGGAAATTTCTTCTTTTTTTCAAATACAATTAAATTTGAAAATATACCCATACATATGATGTTGATGAAACTTCATAGCAAAAGAGGATGCAAATGAAAATAATCAAACTCAATTAAAACAATTTAAGGTCATACTAATTATTTTGGCTCGATTGCGATGAAAATTCAATCCTTTTAAGTTACATGACATGCTCTCGAGTCCGCTTCCTGGATAGACCTGTACTGAGTGTCATCAAGCTTTGGATAGAGCCCGTAATCTCTTATGTGAGCGTCCAACGCTCTTATCTACTACACTACCGCCTCGCATTGACGAACATGCTTCATTAGTTTAATGTAATATCATATAATATGTATGTAACATTCACACTTTGTTCTGGTTTGAAACTTAAATTCAAACAATCAACAAACGAATCAAAAGTAAATTTGGTTGCGCCTGAACTGTCTTAGGATACCGCGCTACGCATTTACGGGATCATGTACGACTGAACATTAATTACCTGTTCGCCAAGTATAGTTCCAGAGACCTCCCCAGGTTGATTGTGTTTCGTAGCAGACGACATCAGGCGCCGAATCTCCGAGTTGCCCAAAATGATACATAGCGGCCATACCACTTGGTCCAGCTCCTATGACACATACCCGGGTCATTTTCGCTATTTTGTGGATTTCTTTCGCGCTAGAATAAAATTTAAGAAACAAACGTAACAGTTTAAACATAGATTAGAGCTAAACCGCAGCGTTGTTTTCGAAAAGAACGTCCATCACGCACGTGATAGGTCGTGTGTTCAATCCCCGACCGGGTCAGGGTCGGGGTCAAGGTTAAAAAGTTATACTAGAAAAATTCTTCGCTTAGCGCTCAGCATTAAGAGGACAGTTTTAGGTCGTTCGGCCCGATTTCAGTATAATGTGACTGGTTACGGTACCATAACATGTGTCTGCGCAACAATACTCCAATGGGGGGGGGGGGGGGGGGGGGTGGAAAACTGTCTCAAATAAACACGGTTGTGATATATAACTAACAAATTGTTGACATCGACGCTAAATACCATACAACAACAACAACAACAACAGAATAGAACAAAATGTCTATCAGGTAATGTAAAAGAAATTGACATATAAAAGTGAAACACTATTGAATTGAATTTTCTCAGTATGTACATGTATGCAGAATCTTCATTTCGTTAGACTCATTATATGTTGTATGTGGTCGTTGTATGGCGTTTAGCGTACATGTAGCTTTCAACATTTTTAAGTCAAACCGCGATGGTGTCTACTTGAGACAGTATTATAAGTGCTGTAATGTCGCCGCTTAAACACATAGTATGATACTCAACCCTGCCACTCTAAAATGACACCTGGCCGACCAGACCTAGAACTATTATTTTTACTAATCGCAAAGCTACCATGTATAAAATATCTAAAACACTGTTGACCGCCATACAACGACACGCGGGCAATCATGATATAAAATGACCGGCTGGTTCCTGTCTGTGTTGCCGTTGACCATGAAAACGCGAGAATCAGAATTTGCCTAATTCAGCTATACGTGCTCATGTTAATAACCATCATGAACACTAGGCTTGTGTGCGATTAAGTAAACTAGTCCCTTGCAAGCCCCTGCTATTATCACAATACCATAGTCAGAATATACGCTGGTTTAAACATATTGCATTGCTTTTTCATAACAAAATGCGCTTATGCTTTGCATGCATAATTTCTATAACTATATATAAATGTTATACTTACATGTATTCACTTAATAAAACTGCACGTAAATGAACGTTAACTCCGTATGTGAATATATACCAGTCGAACCAACAATGCGTAAAGTTCAAACATGAAACGACGTTAGTATTACTATAATTATCATGTAACTAGTACAACTTTAAGGAGGCCCAAAGGCAAAAGATGTAGTTATGTGAAAATTATAATAATCCTGGTCCAGTCAAATCTTTGGGATCTAAACCTCGACCTCTGGAGCGAGCGGTCAACACTCTAACCCCTGTGCTACTGGTCCGATTATTCATTTTTTTTAATTAAAGTTTGAAAGTTTATTAGTAGAGAAAGACCTCAGAATGAATATGTGTAGAGCCATCAACCACCCGCAAGTAAGTGGCAAACTTTCTCACATAAAGTTTTTGGAGCGGAAACCTATTCGAGCCTGCGACTTTACACTGGTAGGTGATCTCCAGACGGCGGTTTAGACCACTCGGTCACGAAGGACTCTTTTAACTTTTGATTTAATAAAAAAAAATGATAATGAAATGAAGAAAAACAGCAACAACATATTTTCCCTCGTTTATAGTAACCAATAAAGGCTATGTTATATAAACTTTTAAATTGAAAATGAAATAAGATCCCTAACAATTTTATAAAAACAAAATCCTACTCAAGTTCACAGGAAAGCAAATATACTGATCGCATATACGACACAAACACATAGTTATCGAAAGGATAATGTAATTCATTTCAATATGCTATTCAGCAGTAAACATTTATATACAAGCGATAATTAAGTCATTTTTAGTGACAGTTTAGTCCATGAAATACCTTAAGCAATTTGATATAACGCATTCCAATTATTTGTACATAAAAAGATCGGAGTTACTAAAGAAAGTATGCAGTTTGTAATATATATCATATACGCCCTGATGAATGCTCCGTACATAGAGAGCATGTTTATTTAAATTGTCATTTAAAGGGAATATATCAAGATAAAACGCTATTTATATCTTAAAGCCACACATCCACGTTTGAACTTTTTTTAAAAAGTATTTTATTTAAGTTATGAGCACATTTCTCATACAAAAATATGATCAATGAGTTATCTGTGTGCACATAAACATGATCCCAAACGCTTTAGAATTAAAAAAAAATGCCCAAATTATAACCGACGCTTTATATTTTTTTTAAATCGCCATGTATTCCCACTTGGCCTCGAATTGAATTACGAAGTCGCGTATGTATGTTAGTAAGTAAAGTTTATTCACGTACATATAGGCCTCCGGCCCATCATACGACTATCCAATTAGAACATACACACGAATGACCAACACAATTAATGTAAGTACATGTATAATAGTGTTCATGAATGATATTGTTTTACATATTATTATACCAGCTGAAGTCTTGCCTCACAATTATAGTTAACTATTTCGTTTTTCGAAAGCCCTATACAGGAACCTCGCAATTGCGTAACTTCCGTTTCCCGTTTCCTGTTGAAATGCTCTTTACATTTTTACACGAGGGAATTCATCTGATGAAAGAACGACTACAGCTCGGTACAATGTAATAGCCTGTGTAATATGTGAAATGAGCGTAAAGTTCAGCTGACTCAAAGAGTTCGTGTAGATGTGTTTTGTTTTTTTGTTGTTGTTTTTTTTAATTATGATGATGATGTTAATTAGTTACCGGTTTTCGATCACTTAGAGCTGGGCCCGATTAGCTCAGTCGGTTACGCGTCTGACTATCAATCCAGGGGTCGTGAGTTTGAATCCCCGCCCGGCAACAGTCTCCGTGATGATTTATATACGACATTGTGTCTCATTACCATTCGTCTCTCACCGCTGATTCAAGTGGGAAAGTTATCAGTTACTTGCGAAGATGAGGTGTGCACGAGTACTGCATCCCAGGAAACAGTGGTTAGGTTAACTGATTGTCTGTTAGCCCTCAATGGCATAAAAATGACGCTAAATATTCAATCAATCAATCAATCAATCGATCACTTAGAATCGCCGTTAGATAGATCAGTTCAAAAGAATGTTGACACTATTTGCTTGTATAAAATGTTTAAATAACTATATACCAAAAAAATAACAAATACATGTACATAACCTTCACCATTTACGGTAAATCACGGTGACACAAATATACTTTCGACAAATGGCGTAACCAGATTTCGATCACCTGACTGGATGAAATGTGTCAATCTAAAATGACGTGAGGCTATAAAAGTGCTAGAACATGAAGAAAAAAAACATTGATTTGAAAGATTTTTTTAAATTTAAGTTAACTTTATAAATGCATTTTAACATGCATATCCTCACATTCTTATCAACATCTTATCAAAAATTTACATTTAACATGTAGTCCTGTTATGATTTAACTCAATTTTTAAAAAAAATCTATAAGAGGAGCATCTTCTGTAACCGTTTTAATTTCTGACAGCAGCAGTCATCATGTTTTGACACTTTTTGTTCTTGCATCAGTTTTAAGCAAACGTGGTTGATTGTAGTAATCGAAAACATGTTACTGCACCATACTCACCTTTTTTGTTATCTTATTTGTAAACATTTCATTATCAACCTAGATAGAGACCAGTTACCAAATTGAATTTTCTCAGTTGTGCGTCTTTAATGGTCCCGAATAAGACCGTTTTAACTGTTTCAAAATCACAGATTGACGGGTGAATATATAAAGAAAGAAAGAAGGAAAATACGTTAAATAGAGTGTTATTTGTATATTGGCAGTAATAATGTTATACAGATTTCCTTATTTAGTTTCATGTACCTTGACAAGTACATTTTTGTCTCTGAAAAATTGAGAGGGCTATGATATTTACAAATTCCTTATGGACTGGGTCACAGTATACGAACTGAATAAAGTGTGGAACGAACAAAAGATAATTAAAGACAAACGTGTGCCTCTTTGATGATGATTTGATTGTGTGCTTTTTTCTTCTATTTATCACATTCTATAAACAAAGACGTAAAAGTGTATTATTCGTTGCAGTTACTTGATGAAAATGTGTATGTTTGAAGCGTTTGAAAGATAACACATGATATTTTCAGATGACATTGGATACGATATCGATGTGGTAAGGATATGTGTTGACCTTCTTCGCTGTTTAGATCAAAAGAAAGACATATGTTTGTTCAGAGATCTGTAATTCTGCTCAAAATAAACATTTTGCATTCGAGCCCTTGCCTCGGAGATATTTTTAATATTTACATCAAAAACTTAAAGGGGATATATCAGGTTTTTTCTTTATAATAAAACTTGCTTAAAACATTTTTTTTTCAAACAGACCATGTCTTTATATACTTACTGACTCGTATTGATTAATATATATGTATTTAAACATGCCAAAATAATATATTGAAGTAGCCTTTTCTAACTGGGTATACGCGCCAATGTTAGTCTAGAATAGATTTCTTGCAAACAAGTTTGTGACGTATATAATGGGTTGCATGATTTCATTTAATTTCCAATGTGATCCGTTTTACAGGTTTACACGTAGTAAAAATTGTTTCATCATAGTACTTCAAAAATGATCATTATTAGTTCTATATAGTTATTTTAAGCTATTGTGGTGTTTGTTGTGTTCTTTAAAATGTTAATCTTCTGTTAGATTTTTCTTTTTTGTAAAGTGATGTCAGGATTGTTAACAAAACATTGTTCACTTTGAAAGTCGTTCAGTTAAATATATATAAAAAAGTGACCGCGACGGGGGTGGTCTAGATGTAACGCGTCCGCCTCTCATGTGGAAGGTCGTTTGTTCGATCCACAGATGATCCACAGGCGGGTCATACCAAAGACTTAATAAATGGTAGCCAACTAGAAGCTTCCTCGATTGGCGCTCAACATTTAGAAGATATTCTAAGTTTGGTCGGCCTTGTGGCGGTATAATGTGGCTGGATGCCCAGGGTGTCATATCATGTGTCTGCGGCATCATATTTCATCCAGTGTGGAAGCGCTTTAGAATGCTGTCTTACGCAGAAACCGTTGCGATATAACTGGAAAATTGTTGACAGCGACGCTAAACACCATACAGCAACAAACACATTCATCAAATCCTAGCAATGAGTCATTTACGTGGGCTGTTACCTTTCCAATACAAACCACAAAATATATAAAACAAAACAGTGGGACGATAGTGCAATGAAATATGCTGCCAAATGTCTATCAAAAATTAACAGGAAGTTCTTTCTGGAATCAAAAGCGGTTTATAATTATAAACTTTTATTTAACAACGTGATATTACATTTGTACCAAGGCCAAGTGTCTTACGCGTCATGTGACCACTTACCTCTCCGCTAAGGTCGTGGGTTCGAGCATCGTTCGGTTCTGAAACTGTATGTAAGAAAATGTGCCAGTTACCTGTGGAAGGATGATGATTCTATTCATATTCATTAGCTCAGTCAGGTCTTTCTCCACCAGTAAAGCTGACTTTGCCACATATAACATGTCAAATGTTGAAAGAAATCCCATTCAAAAATACATTCGTAAAAATAGTGCGGAATTAGCATTTATCAAGATTACCTTGTCTTTTAATGTAAACTCGTATTGATGCCTGTAATGAACCTGACAGCGCAGATGGCCTAAATATCGAACATAGGTGTGCTGACAACCGCTCTCTATGCTCCTATGTACAGAAGCTTGTTATTGCTTCCCTCAAGCCACACAATACCTTTGTACAGATTGTCTGGATACAACGACGGTATCTTCTCCTCTATGCAGAGAGGACCTGTCAACAAACAATATTAAAATATATGTACGGTTTCGATTAATAACAGAAACGTAGCTATTTATTTTGCTTTCTATCTTAGTAAGAAAATATATGCCAAAATTACAAAAGAAGTGAATATATTGGCCATCAATTCTCCTCCATGAATATAAAGGTATTCTATCTTCACTTGTAAATATATGGACCAGGTAAATTCCCTAATGATTACGTGGGTCATATATCAACCCTTGTGATATATATGTATGATATATCCTTCCTCATGAATATTTGAATAATCTACCCACTCCCGTCAAGTTATGGGCCGTATATCGCACTTCGTTAGTATATGGGCCATCTCCTACTCCAACTTGAATATATGAGCCATATATATATTAGCCATATTTGTTGCCTCGTGAATATCCAATATATTTATAATAAAGTAAATGCAAATTACATAACAAATCAAGGCATTTGACCTCAGGTACGTAGTTACTTGATAGTGCGGCGTAATACATGATGGCTGTTAGCGTAACCCAATCAATATTTCCTAATTGGTTTTTCGGTTGGTTGGTCGCAAGTAATAAGAACTCAATGATGTTTTTCCGCCATTAAATGGGGCATATCATATCAAAATTTTCCAAAATTTTTAATTTTTGACTAAACACATTTTCCCCAATATATCATGCCAATATTATACTCACTGGTTCCAGTATTGCCCAATATGGACAAAATAATATATGCAAAAGTAATGCCTTACTTGGGCTACGCGCCTATAACTGGGTTAGACTAAGATATATTTCTCCCTTAGAATTTGTCTAACGTATTGTAAGAGTCACGTTATTTCATTTCGACTTCGATTTGATCCGCCATACATACCGTCAAAGTCAGATATAAATGGCGTTGATACAATACCGGATGCGACAATCAAGTGGCTGAATCTTTCTACTGAATTGTCTTTATTTGTTGCAAAATATTTTGTAACAACAGTAAAGATGTCGGATTCTGTGCTGTAAATGTACATTTTTTACCAAGGGCTTGAATAAAATATGCGACCGTAAATCTGTTTTACAGGATTTCCAGAAACCTAAGAAATACGCAAAAGTATCTGATGTCATCCTTTGACACTGAATTAAACGAACATTTTAATTAGAAAACTGGGTTAGTATATTTTACAACAAAACACTTTTTGTCAAAGATAAAAAATGTGACAGCGGTTTTTTCTTTGAGTTAAACTATTACACACGGCAGAGTGTTAGAAGAATGGTAACGAATGACACTTTTGATCCCGTTTTTATACATTTTCATTTGAGTCTAGGATAGTACTAGACTATTCGGTCTGCGAATGTTGGAAACAGTGAAAATAAGTTCAACCATTATAATGTATGTGTATGGAAAACACAATAGTTGTAGCTGATCTTAATATTTGATACTTTCTCCAATATGGAAGAGTTGCAAAACTTAATATCTAAAATCGATCACTGAATATATTTCGTACTTCGTTATTACCTGGTCTTAACTCAATATATAGCAAGCCCATACTGGACTTAAGAAAAACTACGTAAACAACAAACATGTGCAGTAAATATGAGAGTGTGGTCCAGTATTAGAGCATTGAACCCAATATCAGAGATGTGTGGGTTCGATCCTCCTTCTACGGCTCTGTGTATTGTCCTTGAGCAAAGCACTTTTTCTGGATATACTTAGTACTGGTTTTGCCCGGGAAGACTTCGAGTGTGATTTTTATGCTGTTGTAATAACTTGTTTCACGTTCGAGGTATTATGAGTAAGTTTTTACTAAACTATATTTGCATCCATAACTCTTGTTTCATATGATTTTATGTGCTATGTACAGTGTATGGACAAACGTATTGTGTACATACTGATCAATCTACTCCACGGTCGAACTTACTTATATAATATTTAAATGCTGCATACCTTCCATATTATCCTTGATACCAGATCGGGGGACATATGATGTTGTAATCTTTCCAAAGTGTTGCTCGAACGTGTAATAGGGCAGCTCCATAGTCCCTTTGGGAATATTTGTCCACATTCCCCGATACCTTCCACCATGGCAATGCTCACCATTTCGTCTGTTCCTAATTAATATTCACTTGATAAGTTATTATTTCACTAGTGGTATTCACCGTTGTTGTTGATTTTGTATAAATACTCTATGTGAGAACCATTTACTCACGGGAAGACTCAGAATATTCTCATATGTATTCTGCTCTTGTGTTTTTGACGGTATCAGGTATCTCTGAAGTTTCGTCAAACTGATAATCACAGTCAACTAAATGCATATCGTTTATATAATTATATATATAGTCTATATCAGCATTTGAGAAAAAACACATCGCCCGCCGATGGAATACACACATTTATTATCCCTTTTCTATATTGTTTAGTCATGCTGAAGTGTAGATGACATGATATTAATTGTGCATGTCATAGGAAATTTCTTCTATTTTTCAAATACAATTTAATTTGAAAATACGTCCATACATATGGTGTTGATGAAACTTCTCCTCCATTAAATATAGTTTATACTAGTTATTTTGGCTCGATTGCGACGAAAACTCAATCATATGAAACGCTCTCGAGTCCACTTCCTGGATATACCAGTACTGAGTAGATAGAATGAATAACCTCTTGCGTGAGCGTCCAACACTCTATCCACTTCACTACCGCCTCGCATTGATGAACTTGCTACATAAGTGTAAGTGTAATGTTATATCTGATGATATGTCTGTATCAGTCACACTTTGTTCAGGTTTAAAACTTAAACTCAAATAATCAACAAATGAATAAAAAGTAAAACGGGTTGCGCCTTACCTGGCTACGGGTACCTCGCTTCGCATTTACGCATTACCACTGTACATTAATTACCTGTTCATCAAGTATAGTTCTAGAGACCTCCTCAGGTTGTCTGTGTTTCGTAGCAGATGGCATCAGGCTCCGAGTTGCTCAAAGTGATACATAGCGGCCATACCACTTGGTCCAGCTCCTACATGTATGACACATACCCGGGTCATTTTCGCTATTTGATGGATAAAATTTGCTCTCAAAAGAAATTTTAAAAAAAAAAGTTTAACGTGATATTTTAAATTAAGAATAGAACTAAACTGCAGCCGTGGTCTAGGGGTAGAGCGTCCACCTCGCATGTGGAATGTGTGGGTTCGATCACTGGCCGGGTTATACCAAAGACTTGAGAAAAAATGATACTAGAAATTTCCTCGCATGGTGCTCAGCATTTAGAGGATAATTTTAGGTATGATCGGCATGGTTTCAGTAGGGTAGACACTTTGTCTAAGACATGATACTCCAATGTTGCAGCGCTTGGAATACTGTCGCAAGCAGACACGGTCACGATAGATACCTGATTTTTTTTTTCAAACTTACGCTAAAAACATACACCAGCAGGTAGTACAAAATACGTATCTGGTAATATAAATGAAATTGACATATTAAAGGGATACACTATGGAATTAAATTTTCTCACTATGTAATTTTTGGATTCCAAACTTTCATTTCGTTATGTATTACATGTAGATGTCGTATGTTGTTGTATGGCGTTTAGCGTCGGTTTCAACAATGTTTTTTTTGTAAAATCACGGTGTCTACTTGAAAAAGTATTCTGAGCGCTGTCACACTTGAGTATCATGCCGCCGCTGAGACTCATGGTAGGATACCCCACCGAGTCATATTATACTGATAGCAAGGCGACCAGACACTAAGCTTCTAAATACTGAGCGCTATACTATTGAACATCATACAATGACACGCGTGCGATCATGATATGACATGACAGGCTGGTTCCTGTCTGTGTTACCCTTGACCATGAAAACGCGAAAACCAAACTTTGCTTAAATCAATTATGCGTACTCATGCTTAAAGTAATCCCCGTATATGTACTTGTATGAAAACAAAACCTGTGTGCGATAACGTAAAATGAATTAAATACGCGGGTTTAAACATATTTTATTGCCTTTTTATAACATAATACGCTGATGGATTGCATGCATTACTTCTATATCTACGTGCATTCACTGAGTAAAACCTCAAGTTTACAGGGTTAACTGTGAACTAAATGCGATACACACCAGTCGGATCAACCGTATGTAATGATAAAAAACGGGAACATCGATAATATATATATTATGCAGATATGGATACCATATGTTATAAAGCATTAAAGAGAATCAGGGATAAACGGTGTAGTTACATAATAATTCTGGTCCATTCAAATGTTTTGGATCGAAACCTCGAAATTACGGTCAAAACTGTAACTACTACCCCGCTTTAATATTTACTTTATTTTTTAATTGTCTTTATTCTGTATATCTAGTAGCGAATATAGCATACAAAGAACACAGTGGTATGCACGTCCATTTACAGCAGCACCAACACAATAACTAACTAAACACATTCACCATGGCAAGTATAACAAAACACATCGAATGAGTGACACGGGTCCCTGCCTTAAAACACCTACGTTAAGATAAATTTGTGTTAATCAAACGGAATGTATACACAAACGAAAACCAGTTATATTTTTTTAATTTGGTTAATTAATATCAAAATAATGTCTAATAGGCTTGATCTAATATATTGTGTTAGTATCATTTAATTGCATGATAACCGTTTAGTATTTTGTATTGTATTACTGGATGCTAGGTGCTGGAAGTGCACTGGTTACCACCTATGTCCAGTTCGCATAGGAAAATAGCGTGCATTACCTTTGAATTGTATCCTGCATGCTATTTGGCGGGCAAAATCAGCAAGAGCTACCATAATATTCAACTGTATATTTACGATCGCCTAAATCAATGTCTTACCCAAACCACTTTTAGTTACGAAGGGACAATATGGTCACTTTGATTTGGTACATGGACTGATATTGCCCTTGCACCCCGTCCAACATATACGTTACATAAACGGCAACTACGCCGCATTTACGTTGATAACTACACACGATAAACTGGTACTTCCTGTTATTTTTGTGCACGCGGTCGAACAGTAGGGTAAGAAACCCCCTTTATTTTCATAATACTTTTTCGATTTAAAATCATTGATATAGCCGATACGAGCGGCATTCTATTTAAGTTCCAAGCGTGTTATTGAATGGGAACATGGCCGTTTCCTCAAACATTAAAAAAAATGAAGGATTGAACCTTTTTCAGATTGAAAACAGCTCAATTTTTTACTCTTAATTAAATATTCAAAACAAAACATTGTTTTAATAATCTTTCGTTTAGCTGTAAAGAGGTAAAGAGTATGCTTATATATTAGCCCCACTGCGGCAGACGGAGGCACTTGCCTCCGCATAATTTGTAGATATTCACATGTTTGTTAGTGTTTTTGTAAAAATAATGGTTATTCCCAAAATATGAATTACTCTTGCAAACATATGACATATCATTCACATATAATATGTGTAGTATGAATGTAATACCCAACAAAAACTTATCTTACAGTGTATTACCAAGAATTGATATGTACTGTTATGTCGGATCTAAAAAGCCACCAATGTGCCTTTAAGGTAATAGTGTAAAAAATTGGCAATTGTGTAAAATGTAGTTTGTGTTATAGATTTGAACGGCTTAAAATGTCTAACATATTAGAAAAATGCAGGAAATGCATGCCACGAGCCCAATATATTTTCGTGACATCATGCCCCCGGACACCCCTAGCAAAATCGTGTTTGTGCCTCCTGTAATATCAAACAGGACAATATAATAGAATATCTACTTCAACATGTTCGATACCTCAGCATAATAATATCGCTTTTCATACAAACACAACATGTATACTTTTACATCACAGGATTGCGAGAGATACTGTGATAACAGTTTCAATAAAAAAGATAAAGAAAAAAGAATGAAATAAAAGTTTAATTTTTTTTAGCATTGACTGCGGTTTGAACATACGACATCCTGAGTGACAGTCAAAGACGTTAACCATTAGACCACTTTGGAGCCTATTAGTAGTGTAAGAGTTAACACCTTTTAAAGCGGTAAGATCTTGAAAGGGGCGTCATTCTAGTTGACCGGAACTAGAATTAATTCATACGTTTGATATACGTTTTATGTTATGCAAATCGTTGTAACAGACTAAATGTTTTTGCCGATGAACATAAGATACCTCGGAATGATAATGTTGTATCCATACGTTTCGGCGGTTTGCTAGTACTGCGAATAGCCAAATTTTGAAATCCTCATTAATTTGAGGTCTACCTATCCAGTGAGATGTGGTTGTCTAATTTTGAAATCCTCAACGAATTGAGGTCAACCCATCCAGTGAGATGTGGTTGTCTTACAATTGCTACAATCACCGGTCGTGGAGGATTGAGCGCCTTTTACTGTCTTCTCTCTATCGTTCTAATGATATAACTTTCTGTTCTTGTTTTAATGAACCGGTTTTGAGTCCATATTTAATATGGATATCATATTGGATAACTGTTTTTTCAAACACTATTAATTCTCAGTTTTAGTTTCAGATATGTCTGCTAAAACTTTCGTTCTTCATCCTAAAGACTTTTATTCGGTATATGCCCGTATAAGTGTGTTTCTCTAAAGTTACTTTGTTTCATTCTGGAGTCTGCTTGCTAATGTTCTATATACTTCTTCCGATATCAAACCGTCCACATTTCTTATCTTTTTGCTTTTTTTTGGTACAGTACTCTTTACCACTGGCGATTAATATAGTTACCAGTTTAATGTTCAGGTTAGGTGGGCCGACATATACTTTCTCCTCAGATGCCCCTCAATCCCACATAATTGAAAAGCTCATCCATCCATAAAAACATGATCATCACAATGAATACAAAAACAATGAATGTTGTACTAAATAAGCACTCTTGCTAGGGCAGATCACTCTGTGGTAACGTAAAATGCCACACCGACGCTAAATGTCGAAACTGACATTATATGACATGATAGTTTTTATTTCCAATATCCAATAGGCACGCAGGTCCATCAGGTACATGGTTATGCACACATATATGAAAGTTATGTTCATGGTATGAATCATATCGAATAAATTAAAACTGAAGCAAGGGTGAAAGTAGAGAAGGTGGTATGCATAACAGTAATAGTATTCAAAATTCATGTCAGAAAGCAAATATAAGGTAACGTGATATTACCTACCATAAATATTGTAATTGAAAATGCATGTGAATAATACATATATGGCTATATTTCTTATTTGAAAAGCTTTTAGTATAAAGTACAAAGTTTTTTATTGTATTGTTGTTTTCTGAATTTAACAAATCGATAAACTTAGGCATGTTTGGTCTTGCCCAATAATAATTATTTATATAAACTTTTCTCAGATCGGATATATCACACATTCTATAATAAAATGATATTCATTATTTTATTGATCAATCCTTTTATTTATTACATACTCTGCACTTTCGTCCGTCAAATGGTGTTCTAATTGGCCGTATCAAACGGCCTGCCTCTACTTCTAATCGATGCGACGAGAGTCGTAACTTTAATGAACTAATCAAGTTTGATACAATTTAAATAAGGCTGAAATCTAAATTAATAATACAGTTTACTATTGTAAAATGTTGCGCGTGTTGACTCACTAAAACGACTATGCCAGTTTTTAATAAATTGATCACTAATACATTGTTTTACTGTTAAAACAAATGTTCCGGTGATCCGGCACCTTGATGTAGCCACACATCATTGAATGTCAATAAAGAAATCAAAGCAGCCTTATTTGGATATACCTCTAAATTAGTTTAAAAGCATATTATAAACAATTTCTAATGTTTTTTAATCGTTTGCATTCAGTATTGTTAACCAATATTAAATAATATCTTTATATCGTTGACACATAAGAGATAGTCTGCCAAATTCACCATGTACAAAAGCATACTGCGTTAATTTCTTCACTTTATTATTCTTTTTAAAAACTGTAAATGTACTCTTTCAACGGGTAAACCATCATTAAATTCCCGGACTTCACTCCCGTAATTCAAAATTGGTGTAATTAACTTGTCGAAAAGATCTACCCTGTGCTTCGGCTGTTATCCTTTTATAATTACAGATCTTGAACCAGTGAAGAAATTGAGCCCAGACACATGCTTCCTTTTTATACAGTGTTTTGGACATAAATGTTACAATTAAGCCCTATGGGAAATGTAATAGTGGTTTGAGACGTTAATGTCGCAAACCCATCTGCCGCCAAATGTCGCACGTTTAACACGTTATTGCATAGCACCACATTGGGTACAGGATGCGCTTCCGTGGTGTAATCGCATAATGGCGTTTATAAATAATTAAAAACTGAATAACAACCCTCAAATAGTTAGATAGAAGTAGTATTTCATGTTATTAGAATACCGCTGAATGACACAATACCTCAACTTATGTAGCTTACAATATACGAGGCACTACTTATGCTACGTACTAAGCAAATTTTGGCGTTTAGCAGCCTTATAACCTCAACTTATTTTTTTTACGATATAACTTGGTGTATTGATATATAAAACACATACAATTGTCCCAGAATTGCTTCCGAAGTGATAAATGGATCGGTAAATTACGTGTTTTCAATCTGAAAATCATTCAAAAGCATATGCTCGCTTGAAACTTAAATATAATGCCGCTCGTATCGGCTATATCTTTTATATAAATACGAAAATAAAGGGATGTTCCCACCTCTCTGCCCAACTGCGTGCACAAAATTAACAGGAAGTAGCGGTTACCGTGTGTACATGTAAGTTTCACCGTAAATGCGGTTTAGTTGCCGTTTATGTAACGTATACGTTGGACGGGGTGGCTGGTCATCAGGAAAAGGTGATGGTAATTTTTTCTTTATGTGAACTGGACATATTTCATAGCCAGTGGCACTCAGCATGCAATATCAATTCAATACAAAATAATAAGCGGTTATCATGCGTTTTAAATGATATAAACATATACCTCCCTAACAAAACATATTATGAAGGCACTTAAAGTTACGTCATTTAGTAAATGGTTAAATTAGAATCATAAATGGTCAAGTTAGAATTATAAATAGTTAAGTTAAAATCAATCCGTATA
>CM055896.1:17369461-17414745 GCA_029582155.1 Panopea generosa | reverse complement strand
ATCAGCCATGGGCGTTGTGTTCTCATTGTGCCATGTCCATATAGTTGTCGAAACGAAACACTTTATGTCCAAGTTGCTAAAACATTACAGGTTCAAGTTCTTGAATCACTAATTCAAAGTTATTGAAATATTATAAATCCAAATTGTTAAAACATCATTCAAATTCAAATTCAAATTATTGAAGCATTATTAGTAATCCTCAACTGTATCTTCTTCACTACAAAACAAAGTTACGATACCATTGGTATTAGAACGGATATGAAACCATCTTTTATTTGATTTACTTGACGAGTCCGAGTTATGATTGTTGTATGTACCATTATAAAGAGAAAACTTATTAATAAATGCATTAAAATGTGGAAAGAACCGAAAATAGCTTTAAGATGACGGCAATTTAATCCGGACTGACATACGATAATCGGCGAAGATCCCCGAGTAAGTGGATATGTATAACGGGTATATATATATACCTAATTCCATTTGTATTTCACACATTTTTGTTTCATTAACACCACCAAGACAATAGTTTATGCAAAGGCAAGACAAATTAAAGATACTGCAGAATAACAATCTCTCTCTCAATCCTGTAATATAGAAGTACCCAGGGTTTCTATTAGGAGCGTTATTATAATTATTGTCAGGTATTGAACATGTTGACAAGCTATTAGACGTGCGCACCAGTTAAATATGTTTTAATATAAATAAACCTGGTACCTGCAAACTATGCTATTAGGGAAACATACCTGTAAATCATGCTATCAGAGGTATGTACCTGTAAAATTTATTGTTGGAGATATCAGTCAAACATGCTGTAAGAGGGACGTACCTGTAAACCATGCAACCTGTAATACATAGTGTTACAATGTAGATGGACGTAATTGTAAACATGATGTTAGAGGTACGTTCCTGTTACAGGTATGTATGTGGCTAGCATGCTGTTTAAGGTAAGTCCCATTTTCTGAGGACCTCAATGAAGATTAAACTTCACTAAACTGAATTTATTTAAAAGACTTTATTTATCATGCTTAATTTTACTTTTAACAAGGGATCTCTGCGACGGATTGTTCAAATGTGCAGTCGACTAGTGACGGCCTTTCTCTCGCCGTTGAAGCCGTAGGTTCGAGCCTCAAGCGGTCCAAAAACTCCATGGGAGAAAGTATACGATTTGCTTGCTGAAGGAAAGTGGTTCTACTCAGATTTATCTTGAGGTCTTCGTCAACTAATAAAACTGGATATGCAATACATAATCTGCCATTTGTTGAAAATGGCGTTAAGCACAATTCAGGACCTCAGTCACATTACATTAAGTGCATACACGATCATCGCTCTTACAATGTTTTTTTAAGTTTGTATCCTTTAGGTAAGTGTCCTCATCAGCCAGCCTATATTCACCATTGTTAACGAGTATCCTCAGCGTCTGATCTGGTCATTGAACTGGTATGCGGCTATGATGCCCCTGTTTCGATGTACCGCATGTTTAGATCAAGTATGCCGGCTTATCATGTTACGTTTATTATCAGTATGTGTAACTTGGGTAACCTAGTTAAATATAGGTTACACACGCCGTCACAACGAGTTTATTAGACACAACATGTAAAAGTGTGTACAGTACTCCGTCTGTCACTTTTATAACACCGTTAATAGGATATTTGTATGGTAAGTCCAAATTCTGTTTTTATTGTATTTACAGTTCGCAAATGTCTACTACCACATCTGTTTAAAGACAGGTTCTGGCACTCATAACAACGTCGTTTTTTCGTAACAATTTTACCTGTTATATCTAATTTCTACAGTCCATAACGATGTATCCACTTATTTTCTGATTCGCTTTGCTCAAACGAAATTCAATCATTTATTTTCTTTTCATAGCAAACTCGGGGAATTAAAGAGAACAAGACATGGTATAGGACTGTCACTTGCATTGCCATTTTAACATATTTTTACAGTAAAGATGCACAAATTGATAAGTCAAACATCCTGTCATAATAAGAAGATCTGCAACAGCTGACACCATGGATGTTTTATCCGCATGAAGCACCCTTGTCTTGCAATGGCTATCCGTCAATATACAAACTCAAATAAATTACAGCCTTATTTAAAATGTCCAACATCTGACAGAAAGTGTATACCAACTTTCAAAAATGATTACTTCATAACCACAATATCAACCTCATTTAACTGTATATAATAAATACAGTTTTAAAAATCTCATTAACACCAAGTTTTCTTTTTTGTACTTTACTTTGGTCTCTTTAGGGTGGGGGATCAACAAATGCAATGACCGCGAATGGAGAGGGCTTCCACATGAATTACTTATATACTAACTGTATCGCACGAGTTGGCTCGTGCTCTATACCTTAACTGATCATTACACGTATATGTATGCATTTGCTTTAAACCCATAATATGTACATTTCTATTTTATATGTTGTAGGCTACGACATAGATTATTTACAGTTTTGCATATTGCCTTTCACTGACAATTAATCAGTTCTGCAACGATACAGTTTAACATTTTACTTCTATTTACCTTAGTTCAGTACATAGTTATATGTTCACTTCATTAGCAAAAACAATTTCCAACCACGAACGTAGAAACTAGTACGTAGATACGTCGATCCGTTAATCGCGTCGATAACATCAGGAGCGCCGATACCTACTTGAACACGAACCTTGCCTTCTTACTGACACTCTCCTTGCTCTGATTGTCGGGTTGTTGTCTCGCCCGCGGTGTAAAGTAATTCAATACAAAATGATAAGTGGTTATGATGCAGTTTAAATGATATGAATACAATATGTAAGATCAAGTCTATCAGACTAAATTGTGATATTAATTAAGCAAATTGAGAAATATAAACGGTTTTCTTATGTGTATACATTCCATATGATTAACAGAAATGTATCTAAACGTAGGTGTTTCAAGGCAGGGACCTCTATTGTCGCTTATTCGATGTGTTGTATTGTACTTGCTGTGGTTAATGTGTGTAGTTATTGTGTTTGTGCTGCTGTTAATGGCTGTGTTCTTAGAATACTAAATCCGGATGTCCAGAGTGACCATCTGTATGTGGTGATACAACTCTATAGATCTATTTACAAGAACTGTTATGCTACGGTATGATTTAAAGGTAATGCATATATCGCTTAAGTAAAAAATTGATAA
Source organism: Panopea generosa (assembly GCA_029582155.1). NCBI lineage: Eukaryota > Metazoa > Mollusca > Bivalvia > Adapedonta > Hiatellidae > Panopea > Panopea generosa. The sequence goes on along the minus strand of CM055896.1, from coordinate 17,411,585 downwards.
ACTAGTATTGAAACAGAAAATCATCTCAACTATAGTTTACAATATTTTTTTAAATTCTTGCTGGAATTATTTAAGGTAAAATTTAATTAGTATCTGTTGATATGCTTGGCCAATTTATACCATTATAGTAATGCAGTTGTAGTAGTTGGGTTATTATACGTACATGGTGTGCCTTAAGTTAGATATTTGCACACCTATCGAATTGTTTGTCATCAATAATTAATGAATTTATAAAACAATTTTAAAGTTTGAAATAGAAATGTAACAATATGCTAATTAAAATTATATCAAGACAATATGTGTCATTCAATCGCTTTGTTGTTCTAAACAAACAACTGTTGCTAATCAAAATAAATATTGTTGTTGAATTATTCTTTTAATTTATTTCAAGCAGACAAACAATAATTATAGCTTAATTTACCACCTCTGAGTACATTTTTCATGAAAAGGTTGTGGTTTTAGAACAGCATCGAAATAGTCGAGCGCGCTGTCCCTCCGATACCTCTTGTTTAAATTTACATACAGTTTGATTCGACTGGTGTGTATTCACCGTCAGCTCAGAGTTAGCATGAACGTGTGGTTTACTTAGTGAATGTATGTAAGTATCGAATTAATGCAGGTAATGCATCAGAGTATTTTATGTTTAAACCAGAGTATCTTATGACTTTTATTTATTATGATCAGAGTAGGGGCCGTCTCGGGAATAGTTTTACGTAATCGCACACAGGTCTTGTTTTCATACAGGTAAATATACGAGGAATTACTTTGAGCATGAGCACGCATAATTGACTTAAGCAAAGTTTGGTTCTCGCGTTTTCATGGTCAGTGGCAACACAGACAGGAACCAGCATGTCATGTCATATGATCGCACGCGTGTCGTTGTATGATGTGCAACCGAATTACGTATTTTAAACAGAAATGCAATGATATTCCAGGGTAGCGTGGCGCTTAGCATTTAGAAGGTAAGTGTCTGTCCGCCATGGTATCAGTATAATGCGACTTGGTGGGGTATTACACCATGTGTCTCAGCGGCTGTATAATACTCCAGTGTGGCAGCGCTCATATAACTGAGTAGACACCTTCAATTTACTAAAATAGTATTGTAACCGACGCTAAAAAACAACAAACAACATAAAATAAGTAACAAACTGACGGTTCTGCATCCATGTTCATACAGAGAAAATTCAATTCCAAAGTGTGTCCCTTTTATATGTCAATTGCTTTAACATTACCTGATATACATTTTGTTACATTCTGTTGTTGTTGTTGTTGTTGTTGTTGTTGTTGTTGTTGTTGTTGTTGTTGTATGGTGTTTAGCGTAGCTTTCAACAATATGTCAGTTATATATCGTGACGGTGTCTACTTGAGACAGACACATAGTATGATACCCTAACAAATCACATAATATTGACACTGAGCCGATCATACCTAGAACTATCATCTAAATGCTAACCGCCAAGCGAGGAAGTTTCTAGTACAATTTTTCAAGTCTTTGGAATGACTCGGCCGGTGATCGAAACCACGTCCTTCCGCATGCGAGGTGGACGCTCTACCCAGGCCTAGACCACCGCTGCGCTTTAGTTATATCTAAATTTAAAATGTCACGATTGTATTTTTTTTAATTTCTTTTTAGAGCGAATTTTATCCATCAAATAGCGAAAATGACCCGGGTATGCGTCATAGGAGCTGGACCAAGTGGTATGGCCGCTATGTATCACTTTGGGCAACTCGGAGATTCGGCGCCTGATGTCGTCTGCTACGAAAAACAAACAACCTGGGGAGGTCTCTGGAACTATACTTGGCGAACAGGTAATTAATGTAAAGTGGTTCATGATCCCGTAAATGCGTAGCAAGGTACCCTAAGCTAGGCCAGAGGCAACACCGTTTTCTTTTCATATGTGTAGGAGTCGGGGGGAACAAGGGCACTCCCTAATATTCAGTTTCAGCATATATGTTGGAGCCTGGAAGTACATTCTCATATAATCTCTCCTCATACAGACATATCATTAGATATTACATTGAACTCATGAAACATGTTTATCAATGCAAGGCGGTAGCGTAGCGGAAAGAATGTTGTTTGCTTACGCCAGAGGTTGCGTGTTCTATCAAAAGCACGATAAATCTTAGTCCTGGTCTACCCAGGAAGTGGATTCGAGACCGGTTCATATATCAGCTTTGAGTTTTTTTCGCAATCGAGCTAAAAACTTAATGTAAAATATTTTGAATTGAATTTGAACATTATTCATTTTGTTTACAAATTTTACTGTATTTGGAAGAAAAGAAATTTCCTGTGACTTGAATACGTCGTCTACGTTTCAGCATGTCTAAATAAAATGGAAAAGGGATAATAAATGTGTTTATTTCATCTGCGGGAAAATGTTTATCAAATTCTCAAATATAAACGATATGCATTAAGTTGGCTGTGACAATCAGTTTGACGTTACTTCAAAAACACAAGGGCAGAATAAATCTGAGTAAAATCACCGTCTTTTTGTGGATAAATGGCAAACTGTCCGGTATTAGGGTTTTATTTAAAAAAAACAAAAACAACAGACGTGTGAGTTTTATTACAACGCCTATAGGCCACTCGGTAATGGGTGACTATTTTTAAATTTAACTTGACAACAATAGGAACAGACGAACATGGGGAACATTGTCATGGCGGAATGTACCGTGGAATGTGGATAAATATTCCCAAAGAGACTATGGAGTTGCCCTATTACACCTTCGAACAACACTTTGGAAAGATTACGCCGTCATATGCCCCCCGATCTGGTATCAAGGATTATATGGAAGGTACGCAACATTTAGATATTATATAAGTAAGTTCGACCGTGGAGTAAATTGATCAGTATGTACGCTTCTGTACATCCCACGTACATAGCACATATACGTCATGAAACAAGATGTATGGAAGCAAACATAGTTTAGTTGGTTTTCATATCCACTGTTCGCCTTTCGATAATAAGGTATGCAATTCCTCCATATTGGGGACTGAAAAGGTTAGGATTTAGAAAGTTTTAAGTATTTAGGTCAGCTACAATCATTGCATTTTCCATAGACTCAGATTATAACGTTTGATCTTTTTCACTCAGATTATAACGTTTGACCTTTTTCACTCAGATTATAATGTTTGATATTTTTTTCACAAGTTTAAACATTCGCAGACCAAAATGTCCTATATCATAATAAAGTACTATCCTAGACTCAAATGAAAATGTTTATAATATGGAGTCCAATATGTCACTTTAAACCATTCTTCAAACCCTCTGACGTGTGCTGTAATTTTACATGAAACCTTTATTATCTTTGAAAAAAAAAAGTTTCCTATAACGATATAATAAACGTTTCATGGGCTCGTTTCACTAACCTTCGCCAGTCTTAATAATTTCTTAAGAACAAATTATGACATCTTGGAACGTTTCAATTATGCAGTATGTTTGCCAATTTTAAAAAAATGCTTTTTATAAGGCCTACAAAAAATCGTAAAAAAGTAAGCGACATACTAAATAAATTTCCCAACATTTTTTTCAAAACTTCAAATGTTACAGTACTAACGACAGTGAAACGAGCCCCTGTTTTCTTATTTAAATGTTTGTTTAATCCATTGTTAGCGGATGACATCATATACTATTGCATATTTCTTAGGTTTCTGGAAATCATGTAAAACAGACTTAAGGTCACATATTTTCTTCAATACCCTGGTAAAAAATGTGCGCTACAACACAAAATCCGACGACTTTACTGTCGTAACAAAAGATTTGGACACGAACAAGGATAACGCAGTCGAAACATTCAGTCACGTGATAGTCGCTTCTGGTAATGTTTCAACGCCGTTTATACCGGACTTTAAAGGTATGTATGACTAGGTTTGCTCACAACATGTAGTTTTGCCAAATATTTATTTTATTAAAGATATCAAACTACAACCAAACCTGTCTTAAACAGCCACTCAATGAAAATGGCCAATTTGACCCCTTAATGTAAGTGGCTGCTTAAAATATGTTGATTTAAACTAAAATTATAACAACTGTAAATAGAAAAAAATAACTGTTTTAGAGAAGTGGTTGCATAATAGACGTGACCACTAACACAGGTTTTAGTGTATATAGTTAATGATTAAATATATCTACCTAACATTGGCAATATGTTCGTACTATGCTGATATTATGTTTTAAATGACTTGTATGCTTTGTTATCAACTGTATATTAAACATGTCTGTCATTACTTATAAGTGTGGTTTAACGCCATTTTCAATATATGTCCAGTTTTATTGGAGGAGAAAGACCTCAAAATTAATCTAAGTTGAACCGCCATCCTACCACAAGTAACTGGAAAGTTTTTTCACATAACGATTTTGGACAGTGTAAGGGTTGATTCAAGACCTCAGCGGTAATGAGAGTGGTCATAAGCCGACAGTATCATTGACCATTCGGCCTTGGAGGACCAAAAAGGTACTGTGTTTTCAATTGCAGGTATTGACACTTTCCCAGGCGGCATAATGCACTCCCATGACTTCAGAAACTCTGAACAGTTTAAAGGTTTGCGTGTGCTGGTGATTGGATCAAAATACTCTGCAGAAGATTGTGCGATGCAATGCAATAAATTTGGAGCAAGTCACGTGATTCTGACCTGGTTATCGGCACCAAGACTCCACAACTGGCCATCAGGGATAGAAGAACGGCCACTCCTACAACATATTGATAACAAGACTGTCACATTTAAGGATGGTACAAGCGCAGACGTAGACGCTATCATATACTGCACTGGCTACATATACCACTATCCGTTCTTGGAAGGTAATATTTTATAATAAAGTTCAGGTCTCGGAAAATAAATCTTTTAAAAAGTCTATATGTATTCATTTACCACACTACAGATAGTTCAGCAAATGACATGTTGTTGGTTAAAAACGAACGATAGGAATGTACTGCTAAACAAATAAGACAGACTTCGTGCAACGTAGCATTGAAAGGGGACAGCTGCAACAAAATGGATGCTTAGGGCAATTACTATTAGGATTTTGAATGGGGTTGAACGTCATTTTTAAAGGTTATATATGATATATCGAGTTCTCAGACCTCAGAATGAATCTGAGTAGAACCTAAATAGTTTCGCAAGTAAATGGCAAATTTTATCACATAAAGGTTTTAGGAGCGAACGGGACTCGAACCTACGAACTTAGCGGTGAGAGGTTAGTGATCTTGAGACGGCGCCTTAGAGGACTCGGCAACGGAGGACCAACTCGATTAGGACACATAAACCGCATTGGAACGGTCACATGCAAAGCCAACACTAGGGCTGAATACGGGTCTAGTGTTAATTCATTTTTTTATTTATCCGTCACATCATAAAACGTGACGGTGTAAATAAAACTAGTGCCGTTATTCTATATTGTTAATAAATAGTGTACCACCAGCTTAGTACGGTGTAACACATAAACATGTATTAGAAAATGGATATAAGAATGAATCAAGAAATATTAACAAATATAAGGTCGGTAACTTTGAAATTGGAAATTGATCAACAGTATGACGGTCGCTTTAAGGTTTAAATGGGAGTATGTCAAGGGGAAAAACACTATAAATGTATGTAAACCAAATCCGCCAAAAACATGACAAAAATTGATATTTAATCGGAGTGGTGAACTTCAAAGTCATTTTCATTCTAAAAATAAATATCTCTTCAATACTGCTTGACAACTTTCACACCAACGTTCAACGTTTGGACTCTTTCTGGGTAGAAACAAATTAACAACGTGTAAACCAATGTGACGGATCAAATTGAAGTCTAAATTACGTGATGCATGTAATACGTCATAAAATATGTTGCAATTTTTAGAGGGTTATATATTTTAGTCTGACCTAGTTAAAGGCACATATTCAAGTAAGTAAATCCTTTTTCAATATATTATTTTGGCATGTTTAAATAGATATCAGTTTGGTAATACGGGGTCAGTGAATATATGTAGGCATGGTATATTGAGGAAAATGTTAAATTTTGAAAAATCTTGATATAACCCCATTAATGGCGGACAAACTATCATTGAGTTTCTCATTACTCACAGTCATCCTATTATGAAATATTAATTCAGTTAGGCTAATCATCAACATGTTTTATGCATAAAAATCAAGTAACCACATATCTTATCATAAGTCAAATGCCTTGATTTGTTAAGTAATTTGAATTAACTTAATTAGAGATATATTGGATATTCACGTGGGGAAAAAAAATGGCCTATATATTCAAAAGTGTGGAAGATGGCCTATATACTAACGAAGGACGATATATGGCCCATAAATTGACAAGAGGGGGTGGATTATTCATATATCCATGAGTAAAGATATATCATCCATATATATCACAAGGAATTATATACGACCGTCATTTTCATGTAATATATCTCTAGAGAGGATAGAGGGAAAATTGATGGGCAATAAATTTACTTCTTTTGTATATTGGACATATCTTTTCTTATTTTTTACCTGAGATAAAAACCAAAATGAATAAGTACGTTTCTATTATTTATCGAAACTGAACACATAGTTATTGTTGATAGGTCCCCTCTGCATAGAGGAGAAGATACCGTCGCTGTATCCAGACAATCTGCACAAAGGAATTGTGTGGCTAAAGGGAGGTAATAACAAGCTTCTGTACATAGGAGCACAGAGAGTGGCTATAACCTCACCAATGTTTGATCTTCAGGCCATCTGGGCTGTCAGGTTCATTACAGGCATCAATACAGTCAACGAAAATGGTAAGATGAATGCGCGTTGGGCTGTTTTAACGAATGACCTAATGTTTCTCCTTTCTAAAACACTATACGTCTCACATAACCTATTGGGGTCCATTAATATATTTATGTCCAATACACAGTGAAAAAGAAATTTGCAAAAAGTGCCTGGGCTCAAATTCTTTACGTGTTCAAGATCTACAATAATTATAATGAAAGAAAAGCAAACTTTCCTCTGGTTTTATTTTAAAATTCAATGCTTTTGTGATACCTATCAATCTTCAGACTAATAAAATATCAAATATTTGCCCACGATGTAGTTACAAATCTGGTAACAGCAACACATGTTCAGTGGCGATTTCTAAAAACTGACCATTTTAACACAAATCGTCATGGTAGGAATAAATAAATCCTGCAATGTAAAGAATAAGAGAACTAAAGTTTTATTACTTCATCCGGAGTATTCAATGGAGATTTAGTGGTGTGAGTCCTACACATGCAGCTACTACTACTAATACTGCAACCAATATCCGTTGAATGCGATATGTATTTGAATTGGAAATAAACAACGGTGTCAAGTTAAGGCCATCGCGGTATATTTATTATTTTAAGTAAAGTGGAAATAACGATGGAGAAAAGTCGAAACAATGTAACTACAATGGTGAAAACTCGAAACGTTACTCGACTTTACCCCATCGTAGTTTCGACTTTCCACAATCGTTGTTCCGACTTTTCACCATGATCGCAGTTTCATTGTTTCGACTTTTGACCATCGTAGTTTCGTTGTTTCGACTTTTCTTAATTTGAAAAAATGTGCTGCGACTTTGGTAGTTTTGTCATAATTCTGATATCATCAATTTGAATGTATGAATCGTCGACATATATTGATCTAAAACAATAAAACCTGCGTTCTCGTATGTATCCATGGTGATCCTCAAATCGAATCAAAACCAATGATCAACAACGTGTCGTTTGTTATCATAAACATATGAAAAAGCATCGCTTAAAATCTGCAAACGAAACCAAGGAATTGAAATAGCGACTCGGGGTATGCATGAGGCGAAATGAAATATGTAAGATCCCTCCTTCCTCATACATGCAACACCAGTTTCACAGTAAGTTTATTCAATATAGCTGTTACTTTTGTGAATTAATAACATGCCCACGTTGTTTAGAATTACGTATTGGAGAAATCGGCAAGTCAAAGAAAGAAATCGAGGAAGAATTTGAAAATTGGAAAACTATGTTGTCGAAAATAAGAAAAGAGCTGGATGGGGTCAATTTCATCAAAACGTACTTGAAGGATTTAGCCGGTAAGTCGCAAATACACTGTGTGTGTGTGTGTGTGTGTGTGTGTGTGTGTGTGTGTGTGTGATGCAACATTCGTTGAAAAGTAATATGACTTCATTAACTACAGTGTGTTAAAATAGGTGCATTATTTGTTGGCAAACATCGAGTGGCGTTACTGATCATAATCATTGCACTGCACCTACCTTTTCCTAGTCTGCATGAACAGATATAGGTACTCTTCATAAATGCTTAATCTGCACTATTTAACGAATGTATTTTTAATGGGATTTTACACCTTTTTCAACACATGACGTGTTATATATGCCATAGGTACTCTTGATAAATGCTAATCCAGCACTGTTTAACACATGACGGGTTATGTATGGCATATCCAGTTAATTGGTGGAGAAAAACCTCACTGACATCATGAATCTGAATAGAACCATCATCCTTCCGCACGTAACTGGTATACTTTCTCACATACAGTTTTAGGGCCGAGCGTTGCTCGAACCCACGACCACAACGGAGAGGTAAGTGGTCATGTGACGGCAATTAGACCACTTGGCATCGGAGACCCCGGTAAACACAAATGTAATAGCATGATGCTAAACGAAAGCTTATATGAACCGGTCTCAATTCCGTTCCTGGATAAATGTTTGAGAAGCATCGGGCAGCCAACGTCATTGCATTATCGTCCCATGGTTGTGTTCTCTATTGTGGTCTGTATTGGAATAGAAACAACCAACGTGCACGTAATAGACTCTTTGCTAGAATTTGATGAAATGTGTTTCTTGCTGTATGGTGTTTACCGAAGCTTTCATTACCTTATCAGTTATATCGTAACGGTGTCTACTTGAAGGCAGTATTCTAAAGCGCTACCACACTGGAGTATCATGCCGCAGACACATGTATGATACCCATACCAGTCACATTATACTGACACCAAGCCGACGTGTTTTGATGAACAAAAGATAATCAAATATAATCGTGTGCCTCTGTGTTGGTGATTTTATTATCTGTAAACACACACAGACTTAAAGCGGTCTTATTCGTCGAAATTAGTGAAAATTAATTAAAATTAATGAAAATGTGTACGATTGTAACGTTTGAATTAAAAAACACGATGCTTTCAGATGACATCGGATCCAGTGACGATGTTATCAGGATGTGTGATGACCTTCTTCGCTGTTTAGATCAAAAGAAGGACATATGTATGTACAGGGATCTACAATTCCACTCACAGTATACAGGAAACCTTGGTAAAGAACCCACAACAAAATGGAAGGATAACTATGACGACAGTCTGGAAGCATATATACAACAATAACCAAGCCAGTTCATTTGTTTACCAACATAAGTTTTCTACCAGCTATTAAGGACAATGCATATTAATACATTTGTACTTCAGATAAGTTTAAGATATTTTATTTGAATATATATATATGATACAAATACATTAATCTGTATTTTTTATTTACGAGTCGACGCATCCTATATATTTGTTTACATGTATTTTGCAGTATCGTATTAATATTGTGTTCATGGCGTGTACATTCATTTGGAATACAAATTGCAAGATGTTTGTTTTATGTTCTGCAATGGTTTTGTTGGACATAATTAAAGGATGGTGTGGTTCACTAGTACGTTTGTTGGACATAATTAAAGGATGGTGTGGTTCACTAGTACGTTTGCGGGAGAAGATAACAGGTACAGGTTCAGATTCATTGAACGTAACCAGACATTTTCAGGTTAAAGCAAATATATTTTCTATATATAATTGTTTACAATAGCAGCTGTTTCATCTGGTTGTTCAGCTATAACATATAAGCCACGTTCGTCTGCGAAAATGCGTAAAACGCTCCAAATTTCGTCGACTATGTCTTTAATCTAAAGCAAGTTCAAAATCGGAATGTACCCGAGATAGAGCACTGAAAAACACCGGGGACCCGTTTCACTAACCTTAGTCAGTCTTAAGATATACTTTACGCACACATTGTGACACGTGAGAGCATTTTATTTGTGTATATTCTTTGCAATGTTTTAAAATAATACAAGGCTTACGAAAGATCCTAAAATTATGTAAGCAAAACCCTTTATCACAATTTACAGCTGGGCTAAAACTCAGATTCGAAACAATACAAGAATTGCGTATTAAAAACTTTTTTAAAGAAGAATTAAACTATTTTGTTGCTAAAACGATTCATTTTAATTTCATGTTAACATAAAATATCTGCAAATAACTTTTTTTTTTCCATTGTTTGACTGCGGAGATTTTTGTTTTATTAAACTGCTCTTTAACAGATTCAAAATTGAAAGTTTATAAATACCGTGGGTGTAACAGTAATTTTCAGGTTTTTGTTGAGTAAATGCATTCATTTACAAGAAAATGCAGTATTTTGTGTTAAATAGCTCGCGATTTACAAATTCTGAAGCCGGGATCTTCGAATATTCAACCAGTCATGCCTTTGACCGATATCCAGAGGTCGTGAGTTCGAATCCCCGTCCGGCCTCAATGTCTGAGAAGATAAGCCGTGAACTTTGTTCCATAGACATAAATCTCTCACCTCTGACTATGTGGGGAAGTAGTCAGTAACTTGCAATGATAAGGTGTGTGTTGTATACTTGATAACCACTTTAAATAACGGATCCCATGAACAACGATTAGGTGCTTTGGCCGCCGGTTTCACTAAATATCTCAAACTGAGTTTTTCCTCAACTTAAACATCTCAAATTCTTGAAATCAGTACACATTAAATAACTACACGGAATCGAAATCACAACGAATCTTAACTCACTGGTAAAGGATAACAGTAGAGATGTTTAGTGAAAACGGAATCTGAAAAAAAACACTCTAAAAGGCACACAACCCCATACATACAAAACAAATTTTAAGTACATTGATTCCAATTGTGTATGAGAAAACTGATATTTCCCCCCTGATGTTAGACTTATTACGTGGACTAAATTCGAACATCGTAATCTAATACACTTATACCTAACGCCTTTAAAAACGCCAGAGTTGACATCGTATCAAATCTAGATATGACATTAATGATAAAACAAGATAAAATTTCTCACCTTGTTTTTCAAGTTTATTCCAATAATTTCAAACTTTAAATCAGAAAAAACATTTTAATTACGGTCGACATATATGAACCGATAAAAATGATGACAGATCTGGGATTTAAGATATATTCAATTTTCAAAAACTCGTAAAACTTGCCGTGAATTTAAAGGCGTTAAGAATATACCCAGATAAATCACAACCTATGTCTGCATTTAAAAAAAAGTTATAAATCAGTGCCATTTGAATCCACACCACGCTCATGGGTCCAATCTCTGCCGCCATACCATGGGTTTGTGTACACTTTTATGTGTTAAGATATGTAATATTTAGTGTTCATTAATAAGTAAAATATTAACAATTGAAAAAACCCAAGGGAGCAACTGGGGATTCTTAATTGTTAATTTTTCTCTTTAATGTCAACTTACTGGATTAGTGTTAAACGTCATTTGACTGACAATTTATGTAACTCAGGGTGGAGCTACGATGAGAGCTGAAATGATTGATGTCTGAAAGTCCACTCGTTGCTAAAGCCGTTTCTAAGCATAGCTCGCGCGGGCTTTGTTGTTTGTACACGACTCGTTCAGAATTTAAAAAAGACGGTGTCTAAGCACTGTCATTCACGCATGCGCAGTGATGATGAACTTCTTAATAATTAAATTATTTTGTAGAGTGACGTTTTGAAAATTGAAACGACTCCATTGGTTGTCAAATGAGGTTAATCACTAAATCTCCATGTTAGTTTGTGAACGTGTGTGTGCAAGTAGGAGTGCCATTTATTTTATCCTGTTAAATGAAAAGCATCAGATTATGTATAAGTAGATTGACTTCTTCTTTCATTCAGGAACTGCGTGTCTTTTATTGTCGAGTGGCCTGAGGTACTGTCTAAATATCACTTAACACGCACCACAGAGGTCGTGGAATCCACCCAGCTCGGCACAAATTGTTTTATATAGATATTTGCCTGTAACTTGCGGAAGTGCGGTACTTATATTCAAACTCGTTCAGCAATAAATCTGGTTATATATACAGTCAAACTTGTTTTAAGCAGCCAGTCAATGGAACGACCAAAAGTGGTATTTTAACATAGGCTGTTGCTTAATACAGGCGAACTTGCTATGAAAGCAGATAAATAGCAAATAGCTGCTTAAGACAAGTTGCTGCTTAATAGAACCGCTTGCACAGGTGCGATTGAATATAACCTGTTACGTGTTGAACAAGGCGTTAAATCTTATTGGCTCTGTCACCGGACATACGGGTGTTTTTATTAAAACATGACGGACTTTTCATATTAATGTTTGACGTAAATAAATAACAACATTTGAGAACTCAGTGCCAATTTATTATTTTTATAAAAGGTTTCTCAAAATGCAGAAACAAACATGTTAACTGTTAAAAATTGTAATTAAACGTGTTATGGCCAAAAATGTAAGTAAACGTGTAAAGCTGTTGAAAGATCTAAATGCCAATTACACCAAAAACATTTTTTTTTATTTTATGCACTGTTTTTTTTGCTATATTATATAATCAAATTATGTACATAGATCATGATACTATAAGCCGAAAAGGCAGAAAATAAATGTACAATAAAATAACTTATATACAACTTTAATAAGGTACTCATCTTATAATTCATAATTCTTAAAATTGCCACATTTCATTTTTTTTTTTGCAATAGGAAATGATTTGGATATGTGTGCTATTTTGGTGTAATTCATGTGTACAAAAATTAAGAGTCTGTATATTCAGTAAAATGTGTAGTAAAAGCCCTGAAAGTTTGCTGAAAGTTTGTATTTTCTTGTCTTTTAGGTCACGCATTTTACTAAATTCCCTGGCTTGTAATTATTTTTACACTTGAACTGCATCAATTTTTTCTATTGCTAAAAAATCGAGATATGGCAATTTCTGAATCTTAATTCAAAAACACACAACAATATACAGTCGATCAGTCGGTGTCATATCGTCCGTGTATTTAGTGTAAACTGGTGTACAGCGTTAAGACACATGTTTGCCGAGTGTTGCAAGACGGGTCACGGCTTCAGCTCCTTGTAGATGGAGAAGCAGACAAGAGCACACTGTAGCCTAGAAATACATTTACAAACGTTAGCATTATTGTACATTATTGTGTAATCAACAACTTTAAACTTGTTTGTGGTAGAACAACGTTAAACTATAGCTGCAGAGTCAAGATATGAAGAGTACCAGACAAGATTATGTGTAGAAAAATGGAAATCACTAAGAATGAAAGCCAATAGACCTTACTTACATTTACCAACATATTGAGAATGCCAGAGAACATCCCGAGTATAAAAATGGACATCTCCAAGAATGAAACCCATACATCTTAACGAATAATGAAGCTGATAAATATTAATCAACGAACCGAGACTATCAGACAATGGTCACTGCTGTTTAAATGGAATAAAACCCATACATCTTAACGAATAAAGAAGATTATAAATATAAACCAACAAACTGAGAATACCATGACAACGGTCACTGCAGTTTAAATTGACATCTCCAAGAATAAAACCCACACATAATAATAAAAAAATAACCTTATATTAACAACGTACTAAGGATACTTGATATATTAACTTAGAATTAAATGCAATATCTCTTAATTAATGAATAATATATACACAACTGTTTACGTGTAAACAATATTCAACTTTTAAGTATACTATCTTTAAATGTGTTTATCTACTAGATCAGACAGGTCGAGTATTTCAGCCAACATTGTCAACGCACCAAGGGGATCAAACTCGGGTACAGCCTGCATAAAGTTTCATCATCAGTCTCAACTTAACTTAATACAAGAACATATTAAACAAACGGTTTGGGATTATCAATGTTTAGTTTAATTATTCTTAATAGAGGATATTCTGAGAATATTTTGAAACATATATTATATGTCAATTGGAACAACGTTTGATCAACTCCATCTACATTTAATTGGTTAAAATCGAGGCACAGGTTGTACATGTACATGTACGAGGGACGGTCATTATCTGGGTGGACTTTTGTTAATATATTACATAATATATAATCATATCGAAAACCTCGATGTGCACGGGTAGATTAATCCTTAGCAGATGAAATGCAGCAATAACTTTTAAAATCGGACAATGCGTTGTACCAAATTTGGTCACTTATACATTGCATGTATACATGGTAATATGGACTCAACATATGAAGAACATCGTGCCGTAACAAGATCTTCTTGAAGAAGGGCAAAAACCGGTTTTTATTTTGAATCGACTTCAAAATAGGTTTAGGGATTCATGTATGTCACGTAGCGCGTTTTATTCTTTGGTAGCTCGTGAAACGACGTTAACAATAGACGTAGGCGGTGGGGGTGCGTCCAGCTTGCATAGTGACCCCACAAATGGTAAAAAATGTCGAATCAGTACCTTCGACATAGGCCTAATTGTTGGGTCACTGCGAGAATCATGAAACTCCCACACCGCTGGAACAAGTGCATAATGAAAGAAGGAGAATACTTTGAGAAGGAGTAAAATCGAAATACTTTACAATGAAACAATTAAAACATTCCACAAATCAATGCAGTTGTTCAAATGCAAACATATATTAACATCGCACGTTTCACTTGAGTCAATGCAAACTAAAGTTAATCCAGTAATCATTTCAGACAATGCAGTGAAAATAATAAAACAAGAGCAAGATCAATATACTTTCCGTTTGAGCCGATGCTGTCTTAATGTATAAAACAAGAGCAAGATCAATATACTTTCCGTTTGAGCCGATGCTGTCTAAATGTATAAAACAAGAGCAAGCTCAAAATACTTTCCGTTTGAGCCAATGTTGTCTTAATGTATAAAACAAGAGCAAGATCAATATACTTTCCGTTTGAGCCGATGCTGTCTAAATGTATAAAACAAGAGCAAGCTCAAAATACTTTCCGTTTGAGCCAATGTTGTCTTAATGTATAAAACAAGAGCAAGCTCAAAATACTTTCCGTTTGAGCCAATGTTGTCTTAATGTATAAAACAAGAGCAAGATCAATATACTTTCCGTTTGAGCCAATGTTGTCTTAATGTATAAAACAAGAGCAAGCTCAAAATACTTTCCGTTTGAGACAATGCTGTCTAAATGTATAAAACAAGAGCAAGATCAATATACTTTCCGTTTGAGCCAATGCTATATAAATGTATAAAACAAGAGCAAGATCAATATACTTTCCGTTTGAGCCAATGCTGTCTAAATGTATAAAATAAGAGCAAGATCAATATACTTTCCGTTTGAGCCGATGCTGTCTAAATGTATAAAACAAGAGCAAGATCAATATACTTTCCGTTTGAGCCGATGCTGTCTAAATGTATAAAACAAGAGCAAGCTCAAAATACTTTCCGTTTGAGCCAATGTTGTCTTAATGTATAAAACAAGAGCAAGATCAATATACTTTCCGTTTGAGCCGATGCTGTCTAAATGTATAAAACAAGAGCAAGCTCAAAATACTTTCCGTTTGAGCCAATGTTGTCTTAATGTATAAAACAAGAGCAAGCTCAAAATACTTTCCGTTTGAGCCGATGCTGTCTAAATGTATAAAACAAGAGCAAGATCAATATACTTTCCGTTTGAGCCAATGCTATATAAATGTATAAAACAAGAGCAAGATCAATATACTTTCCGTTTGAGCCAATGCTGTCTAAATGTATAAAATAAGAGCAAGATCAATATACTTTCCGTAAGATCAACAACTTTCCGTTTGAGCCAATGCTGTCTTAATGTATAAAACAAGAGCAAGATCAATATACTTTCCGTTTGAGCCAATGCTGTCTAAATGTATAAAACAAGAGCAAGATCAATATACTTTCCGTTTGAGACAATGCTGTCTAAACGTATAAAACAAGAGACGGATCAATATACTTTCCTTTTGAGACAATGCTGTCTAAACGTATAAAACAAGAGAAATATCAATATATTTTCCGTTTGAGCCGATGCTGTCTAAACGTATAAAACAAGAGCAAGATCAATATACTTTCCGTTTGAGCCAATGCTGTCTAAATGTATAAAACAAGAGCAAGATCAATATACTTTCCGTTTGAGCCGATGCTGTCTAAATGTATAAAATAAGAGCAAGATCAATATACTTTCCGTAAGATCAACAACTTTCCGTTTGAGCCAATGCTGTCTTAATGTATAAAACAAGAGCAAGATCAATATACTTTCCGTTTGAGCCAATGTTGTCTTAATGTATAAAACAAGAGCAAGATCAATATACTTTCCGTTTGAGCCAATGCTATATAAATGTATAAAACAAGAGCAAGATCAATATACTTTCCGTTTGAGCCAATGCTGTCTAAATGTATAAAATAAGAGCAAGATCAATATACTTTCCGTAAGATCAACAACTTTCCGTTTGAGCCAATGCTGTCTTAATGTATAAAACAAGAGCAAGATCAATATACTTTCCGTTTGAGCCAATGCTATATAAATGTATAAAACAAGAGCAAGATCAATATACTTTCCGTTTGAGACAATGCTGTCTAAACGTATAAAACAAGAGACGGATCAATATACTTTCCTTTTGAGACAATGCTGTCTAAACGTATAAAACAAGAGAAATATCAATATATTTTCCGTTTGAGCCGATGCTGTCTAAACGTATAAAACAAGAGCAAGATCAATATACTTTCCGTTTGAGCCAATGCTGTCTAAATGTATAAAACAAGAGCAAGATCAATATACTTTCCGTTTGAGACAATGCTGTCTAAATGTATAAAACAAGAGACAGATTAGAGTATACCTTCCATTTGAACCAATGCATTGTGAATGTATAGAACACAAATAAAACAATATTATACCTTCACTATAAGACACTGCGGAGTAAATGTATAGAACAAAATTAAAAGATGGTATATCACACATTTGAGACAATGCAGTGTAAATGTATAAAACAAAAATAAAACAAAAATTTACCTTCCATTTGAGACAATGTGGTGTAAATGTATCAAACAAAAGATAACCAATAGTATATTATCCATGTGAGCAAATGTATTGTAAATGTACAAAATAAAAGAAAAACAATAGTATACGTGTACCTTCAATTTGAGCCAATGCAGTGTAAATATATATATATAAAACAAAAAGGAAAAAATGGTGTAACTTCCATTTGACGTGTCGATAATGTACATAAATGTATAAAACAACTCGAAAAATAACATTATACCTTCCATCTGAGTCAATCCTGTAAGAATATATTAAACAACTCGAAAACTAACATTATACTTTCTATCTGAGTCAGTCATGTATAAATGTTTTAAACAGATCAAAAACTAACATTATACCTTCCATCTGAGTCAGTCCTGTATGAAAGTATTAAACAACTCGAAAACTAACATTATACCTTCCATCTGAGTCAATCCGGTATAAATGTAATGAACAATTCGAAAACTAACATTATACCTTCCATCTGAGTCAATCCTGTATGAATATATTAAACAACTCGAAAACTAGCATTATACATTCTATCAGAGTCAATCCTGTATGAATATATCAAACAACTCGAAAACTAACATTATACCTTCCATCTGAGTCAGTCCTGTATGAATATATTAAACAACTCGAAAACTAACATTACACCTTCCATCTGAGTCAGTCCTGTATCAATGTAATTAACAACTCGAAAACTAACATTATACCTTCCATCTGAGTCAGTCCAGTATCAATGTAATAAAAAACTCGAAAACAAACATTATACCTTCCATCTGCGTCAATCCGGTATAAATGTAATAAATAACTCGAAAACTAACATAATACCTTCCATCTGAGTTGTTCTTCTATAAATGTATTAACTAACACGAAAAATAACGAGATATATATTCAATTTAAGTCAATCCTGTATAAATGTATTAAAAAACTCGAAAACTAACATGATGCCTTCCATCGGAGTCAATCCTGTATAAATATATAAAAAATTATATTAAACAATTCGAAAACTTACATTATACATTCTATCAGAGTCAATCCTGTATAAATGTATTAAACAACTCAAAAACTAAAATTACATCTTCCATCTGTGTCAATCCTGTATAAATGTAATAAAAAACTCGAAAACTAACATGACACATTCCATCTGAGTCAATCCGGTATAAATGTAATAAATAACTCAAAAAACTAACATTACACCTTCCATCTGTGTCAATCCTGTATAAATTTATATATTAAACAATTCGAAAACTAACATTATACATTCTATCAGAGTCAATTCTGTATAAATGTATTAAACAACTCGAAAACTAACATAATACCTTCCACCTGAGTCGTTCTTCTATAAATGTATTAACTAACACGAAATATAACGAGATATATATTCAATTTGAGTCAATCCTGTATAAATGTTTAAAACAACTCGAAAAGTAACATCATACCTTCAGTTTGTATAAGTTCTGTACAACTGTATGACACTGGCAGCGCAACATTCATCTGAACTTATAATGTGTCAATATATTTAAATAACTCAGAAAACAATGATATATATTCAAGTTGAGTCAATCCGATATAAATTAAATGTATAAAACAACACGAAAACTAACATCTGAGTCAAACTTGTATAAATGTATTAAACAACTAAAAAACTAACATTATACCTTCCATCTGAGTCAGGCATGTATGAATATATAAAACAACTTGAAAACTTACATTATACCTTCCATCTGTGTCAATCCTGTATAAATGTATTAAGCAAGTCGAAAACTAACATTATATACATCCCATCTGAGTCAATCCTGTATGAATATATTAAACAACTCGAAAACTAACATTATACATTCCATCTGAGTCAGTCCTGTATGAATATATTAAACAACTCGAAAACTAGCAATATATCTTCCATCTGAGTCAGGCCTGTATAAAGTATTAAACAACTTGAAAACTAACATTATACCTTCCATTTGAGTTAATCCTGTATAAATGTATCAAACAACTCGAAAACTAATATTATATTTCGAAAACAAACAATATACCTTCCATCTGAGTCAGTCCTGAATAAATGTATTAAACAACTCGAAAACTAACATTATACCTTCCATCTGAGTCGTTCTTCTATAAATGTTGTAACTAACTCGAAAAATAACGATATATATATTCAATTTCAGTCAATCCAGTATAGATAAAATAACTCGAAAGCTAGCATAAGCTATTATACCATATATTGGAGTCAATCCTGAATCAAAACTAATTTAATATGTTCCAACTGCCAAAAAAGTAAAAGAATTGTCATAAGGAACCAGTCTGATGCATAGATATATAAACTACAAACATATTAGAAAGTATAAAACTAGCATAATGTCACCAATATGTTGTAAACTTTAACAGTACAAGAAAGTAGAAAACTAGCATAAAGTCACCAATATGATGTAAAAAATCACAGTGCAAAAAAGTAGAAAACTAGCATAAAGTCACCAATATATATGATGTAAACTTTAACCGTGCAAGAAAGTAGAAAACTAGCATAAAGTCACCAATCTGATGTTAAATATAACAGCGCAAGAAAGTAGAAAACTAGCTTAAAGTCACCAATATGGTGTAAACTATAACAGTATTAGAAAGTAGAAAAAATGGCATAAAGTCACCAATATATATGATGTAAACTTTAACCGTGCAAGAAAGTAGAAAACTAGCATAAAGTCACCAATCTGATGTTAAATATAACAGCGCAAGAAAGTAGAAAACTAGCTTAAAGTCACCAATATGGTGTAAACTATAACAGTATTAGAAAGTAGAAAAAATGGCATAATGCCACCAATCTGATGTAAACTTAAACAGCACAAGACAGTAAAAAACTAGCATAAAGTCATCAATCTGATGTAAACTATAACAGTACAAGAAAGTAGAAAACCAGCATAAAGTCACCAATCTGATGTAAACTATAAAGCGGGGCGGTAGTCTAATGGATAGAGTGTTGCCCGCTCACGCCAGAAGTTGCGGGTTCGATACCCCGGTCGACCCGATGCCTCTCATAAAACAACACTCAGTACTGGTTCTACCCAGGAAACGGACTCGAGAGCGGTTCATATAAGCTCTGAGCTTTCATCGCAATCAAGCTAAGATTAATTAGTATAAACTAACCGTGCAAGAAAGTAGATAACTAGCATAATGTCACCAATCAGATGGAAACTAAAACAGCACAAGAAAGTAAAAAACTAGCATAAAGTCACCAATCTGATGTAAACTATAACATCACAAGAAAGTAGAAAACAAGCATAAAGTCACCAATCTGATGTAAACTATAACCGTACAAGAAAGTAAAGAACTAGCATAAATTCACCAATCATATGTAAACTATAACAGTACAACAAAGTAAAAATCTAGAATGTCAGCAATATGATGTAAACTATAACAATGCAAGAAAGTAGAAAACTAGCATAATGTCATCAGTATGATGTAAACTATAACAGTACAACAAAGTAAAAAACTAGCATAATGTCATCAATATGATGTAAACTATAACAGTACAACAAAGTAAAAAAACTAACATAATGTCATCAATATGATGTAAACTATAACAGTACAACAAAGTGAAAAAACTAGCATAATGTCACCAGTATGATGTAAAATGTAACAGTGCAAGAAAGCAGAATTCTAGCATAATGTCAACAATAATTATGATGTATATCATAACAGTGCAAGAAAGTAGAATTCTAGCATAATGTCACCAACATGATATAATCTTTAACAGTACAAGAAGTAGAAAAGTAGCATAAAGTCACCAATCTGATGTAAACTATAACAGTACAAGAAAATAGAAAACTAGCATAAAGTCACCAATCTGATGTAATCTATAACAGTACAGGAAAGTAGAAAACTTGCACAGTCACCAATCTATTGTAAACTATAACACTGCAAAAACGTAGAAAACTAGCATAAAGTCACCAATAGGATGTAAACTATAACAGTGCAAGAAAGTAGAAAAACTAGCATAATGTCACCAATATGATGTAAACTATAACAGTACAAGAATGTATAAAACTAGCATAATGTCAACGACATGATGTAAACTATAACAGTACAAGAACGTAGAAAACTAGCATAATGTCACCGACATGATATATACTAAAACAGTGCAAGAAAGTAGAAAACTAGCATAATTGCATTATAATATGCATTATTATCATTAAAATGAGACACTGCTGTGAAACAACAATATGCATTAATGTCATCAACCTGAAAATAGTTAGAAACTCTACATTAATGAAATCATTCTGAGTCACTACTGTAAACTAACTTTTATTACAATACAAACTACAGGTCATGTATGGCATTTACATTGTAAAAGATTACCTGAGAATACGTCTAAATAGAATTCCCTTCGTCTACATGTAACTGACAAACATTGGCATCAGTGGTGAAAGTTAAGTGATGGTACCGACTGCCCACGACAGAACCCAAGGCCAACTGGTTTGAGTAAACATATGAATGTACTGCCTATTGACCAACGGAAACACCGTTATTATCTTTCCGGCAAAATTACTGTATAATAGAAAACCTTTATCCATAAAAGTTTGAAGACAATATAAACATATTTCTAAAAATATTAATTTTTGAACCGTATCACAGCACCAATTTACAGTTCACTACTTTTATTTCACTATAAACGAACACAAAGCAGTAGACTAATAAAACCTTTACATTACTCAAACGCCCTGAGGTAGGGCTTCATCCATGGATCCCAACTCTTACTCTTGTGCAGAAGTATACGCAGGCAGTTGTAACTTCTCATCTGCTCCCTCTTTCGTCTGCACTGGAGCAACTGTAGACCCTTACCTGTGAACCGCATCATTATATCTTTCTTTTCCCTCTCTTCTTTAGCTTTCAACACTCTCTGTCTCTCTAACTCCTCAGCCCTAGCCCATCTCTCCTCCTCTGCCTTCTGCACCACCATCCTCGCTTTCTTCTCGCGTTCACGTAGCATCCGCCTTACATTCTGTCTGGCTTCCTTCCTTCGTCTGTCAGTTACACACCTGTAGTCTATAACAACTTCCTCCAGAGGGAACCAGTCTACCTCTTCTTTCTCAGTCAGACGGAGTCTTTCTAACCTTGTTGCCAATTCGTCAATCTCATCCTGAAAAACACTTTTATCATACTTAAAAAACTTTTTATCATTGTTCAAACTCAGTCTACTAAACCTCTGAATGACTGTGTTTAAGTCTTCCTGAAAACCGTCGTCAAGTTCTTGTGTGAGTGTTCGTCTGTTGTCAATGCCATGGTCACGGTCAGTGTCAACAGCATACTTACCAGATCTGTAACGGATAAACGCTTCCGGGACAGAGTCAGACACTCCTGTAAACAGAAAATGTTAAAACAGTATTATTAAGAGTGAATGAATGAACGAACACATTTGGATATCATAGTATACCAATACAAAGTTGATATGACGCAAATACTATTAAAAGAATATTTCATGTTCACTCTCCATGTATGAAAAGAAATAAATACACACGTTGAAAATAAGCGATATATAACAACAGAATTGAGAAGAAAGACATGTATAAGCTAGAAATAACTTTCTTCTCAATTCTGTTGTCATATTTCGCTGTATATCGAATATATGTATTGTATATTATATGCTGATATTAAACAAATAAATATTGTTAAAACTAAAATAATAGAGATTAATTTTAAAGATTAATCTTGGTTATTCTGGTAACAATTTCCGTATATTTTCGGACACGCTTTACGGAAGCAAGTTGTATTTTAAAGACGCTAGTTTCTCTATAGTAACTAATCCTCGCGAGATCGGACGTGAACTGGTCGGGTATATAAGGCCATGTGACCGCCACGTCGCCCTCGCACTTTCATATTGCACAGGTAAAAGCAAAACATCAACCCACCCACCGCACCCTTAACCAAGTTACAATTTCTAAAAATCTCCTCTATTTTATGCATACAGAATTAACATGTTAACTGTTGGTCAGTTATTTAATTTCAGTACATGTTATACACCATGGACTTGAGGCACGTTCAAAGACACAAAGGCTTCGCACTACAACAGTCCGAAATGTGGCGATCTCATCTTCGGAACTGAGCAGGCAATGAATATTTCGGTCCAGGTGTTGTTTGTGAACCGTCGAGTTTAAACGATTAACAGTGACAATTCAGTGTTAACGTGTTACATTTTCAAATGTGCCAGCAGTGGCGGAAACGAACTGACGTTGATATAGTTCCAAGTGAAAACAACGAGAGCTAACAAAGTGACTGTCTTAGGCAAACTACATGTTATACACCATGGACTTGAGGCACGTTCAAAGACACAAAGGCTTCGCACTACAACAGTCCGAAATGTGGCGATCTCGTCTTCGGAACTGAGCAGGCAATGAACATTTCGGTCCAGGTGTTGTTTGTGAACCGTCGAGTTTAAACGATTAACAGTGACAATTCAGTGTTAACATGTTACATTTTCAAATGTGCCAGTAGTGGCGGAAACGAACTGACGTTGATATAGTTCCAAGTGAAAACAACGAGAGCTAACAAAGTGACTGTCTTAGGCAAACATAATAATTACAAATAGTTTGAGCTGTATATTTTATTGTTATGTATCTATGAAAGTTGCTATCTCCTATTTTTCTTCATTATTCTTTTGCTTTCTTTCCTTTTCTTCTTTTCATCTCTCTTTGTCATGTCTGCGGAAAATTCTTACGTTTGGATGAGATCGGGGGCATAACGAAATATTACTTATGTATTGGCATATTTCAAATTCATTCTTTTGCATGCCTATGGGTCTTTCAACATACCATAGCAGTCATCTGTGATATGGAGGAGACTCATGCGGCTAAAATTTAGTTTTTTGGGAGTGGTTTTTGGAGCATGTAAGAACTGGCCAGAGAGCGATAAGGGCTAGGCGTTCTTACATTGTCTCACCCGTTTATGTAAGACTACTTTATATTGAAACAGGAAGTAGGCGAAGTTGCGCTGTTACCTGGTTGTATTATGGTGTCAAAGGGGCACCTGGTGGTATTATGGTGTCAAAGGGGCACCTGGTTGTATTATGGTGTCAAAGGGGCACCTGGTTGTATTATGGTGTCAAAGGGGCACCTGGTTGTATTATGGTGTCAAAGGGGCACCTGCTTTTATTTGGTACTAATGGGGTACCAGATATTATGGTACCAATGGGGTACCTGTTGCTATAATGATACCAATGGGGTACCTGGTTTGGTTTTTAGTACACCAAAGGGGTGTGTGGCTATCATACTTAAGCGCAACAAAGTTTTGGTTATATATGCCCTCGGTCGCTTCCTTGCGTGAGTCTTTAGCTTCAATAACAGTTATCTGTTGAAGTCACAACGGACATGACCATGCGCTCCACTTATACTGAAACAAACTAAGTGATTTGATTTAATTTGGGAATACTTGATAATGTAATATTGTGAAAATAAAATATGGTAACACTTTTCGACTTTATATCAATTGAATCTTAGAGAAATCCTAAGTCCCCCGTTAGGTTGTTTGGTCCGAGATTGAATCCTAGAATAACGTAAAATGAACTTAGAACCTTGAATTTGATACCGGTACAGCAATATTTTGTGATTAATAACTTCTGCCCTTTTTAAATCAATAAATAAATCGGGGTGTTTTTTTTTAAGAACTTGTGGGATAAATGTATAACCTGCTATCTTCGCGCTATTTGTACAATGATATTTACAGAGGTCAAAACCATAGATCGTTACTGTTTTGTGTTACTGTTTTACCTGGCCCTCATTTATCTTCGCCAATATGTTCGAGCGTATAAACGCATTCGCCGTGCTGCGTTTCGTGAGTTCAATAGGATGCCAATTTAATGTATTGGTATAGGTTTATCAACAGTAATATCACTTTTTACGTTCGGACACCACATATTAATTTACGGATATTCACGGAATATTCATGAGTTCCAGGTAATTCCTAACGTACAATACATTATGTTTACCATTAACTGTGAATGGCGCATATATACATATAGCAAATAAGTTTATTGTTGTTTTCAAATACAAAGTTCCTTGAATCGTGTAATATGTTTGTGTATTTGGCAATATAATATGTTTAAACTAATAACATATTCATATATATTAATATCATAACGAATTGTTTTTTTAAAACTCATAATTCTTACAAACATAATAATGGAATATACATTCATAGCAATGCAACGTTTCAAAGAATAACATTGTATATGTATACTATGGCTTTTTATTTTATGGTAGCCATATGTACGGCACATTTAGCCATAAGTCTGATTCTACATCAGTATACAAAGTAGATTCTCATATTGGTAGAGCTGGTAGATATGTAGCAAAGAGAAATAAGGTAAAAGGTGAGATATGTAAAATAGAATAGAAAGTCACCTTTGATCACTGTGGCGGGTGAATGTTTGCCACGGCGATCAGAGAATAAAATCTTGAATCTCCCAGAGGCGCTATAGAAAAAAGAGAAAGAATGGTCGTATAACAGATGTATTTAAAGAAAATATTGACGCACATATATATATATATATATATATATATATATATATATATAAAGACAGCGTGTTAGAAACCAGGTTGTGGTATTGGAACGACAACTTTACCATGATCACAATTCCCACCAAACTACCCTCATCGCATCCATAAAAAAATAATAATGATCCCAAATTATGGACAAAATTTGATGTAAAGTCTTCCAGCTCAATTAACTTCATGAAAGCTTGATGGTTAAAATGAGATGAATTTACGGTTGTTCTCGATTAGATCACTATACGTATTACTATCTTCAGCTTGAAGGAATAGTTACGCCATAGCACACACCGATGAGACGGTGTTGCGCACTTTGACTCTACCAGTGATGTTGGGATATTACCCGTAATACCGACTTACCTGCTAATCGAAAGTACTTGAAAGTTTAGAACACGTATTTATACAAAGAGTGTAGCAATGGCGAATACCATTAAAGCACTGATTGGTCATTTAGTTATTAGATGCTGAGTTTCACATTTCAATGGAAATAACACGTTTTATTTTCGTTAAAAGAAGAACTATCATACCATTATTCTGTTTAAGGGGAATGTGAAAATTTGTTTTTGTACTTACACAAATCCGACAGCAACAAGTATCAACAATGGCACAATCCTGAAATATACACGTACAATAAAAGTTAAGTTTGTTTGAATATTTATCGTTATTTTTATGCCAGGCGATCAGTTAATCTAACCACTCTTTCCTGGGATACTGGAATGTTCGCCAGTTCTCGAGCACACCTATCTCCGCAAGAAACTAGTAACTTTCGCACTGTCAAGAATCAACGGTGAGAGTCGAATGATAATAAGACGCACTGTCGTATGTTAATTATTACAGAGACTGTGGCCGGGCGGGGACTCGGACTTGTAGTAACTCCTGGATTGATAGTCAGACGCGCTACCGACCGAGCTGATCGGGCCCGGCTTAAAAGTTAAGAACTTGTTCTTTGATTTTTTTTTAAAATAGCAACGTTGAAATTGTCAGCATTTAATTGTTTTATTAAGAAATTTCAACGCTTAGATACCCCCATTATCTGAAGCACTAACTGTATTCTAGTAGTGAGTTACCTATGTACCTTATATCATTGAACCGTCTGCTTATACATCTAAATATGTCCGTAATATTAAACTTTGCTAAATGAGTACTAAAAGTTAACGGAACAAATGAAAACACAGTTTTTAACTAAAAATGACTAAAAGTTTCAATTAAAAATACTAAATTTTAAAACTGAATTCTATTCATATCAACAATGACCTTGACCTTTGATATTTTGAATGTACCGGAACCAAATAAATGGGCTCCTATATATATACACACAAAGCATCAGCTCGGCTCTACTACCTCCGACAGCGCTGAGAGGCAAATGATGATGAGACTGCGACCAAGACACTCGGCCACGAAGGACCTCTTGCCCCCCACCCCCAAAAGAAAATGAGTGGTGCAGTATATATATATAGAAATGTCGTACATCCTATACAGTGGTACATATATTAATGAAATAAATAGACACAGAATAAAAAAGTTAAGAAGCAAAAGCAGTATATATTACTTTAGGTATCCTGTTAAATCACTCTGGTGACAAATCTATAGAGTGATTTAGTTACTCAGTTTGAACGCTTTAATTCAATACTTATGTAAATCAGTAAATTATTGAGTAGCTTTAAATATAACTGAAGGATTACTGATTTATTGAGAGACTGCTATCATTATGACATGAACCGAATGTGATCACGATTAAAATTATATTTCCCATTAGGAACTCTTTTGAGATAACACAAAATACTGACACCTAAAATTTACTGTTCAGTACACTAATTTCAACCAAAGCTTTTTTATGTTAAACAGCATTTATAGAGTAAAAATATAAACTGTCTATCAACCATTTAAGCAGTTGTTTTAGTGGTAAATAAAATTATCTGTTTTTTTTTTTAAATCGGTTATACTTTTATAAATATCACAAAAACAGAGCAGAACAAGAATTAAGTGGACAAAAATCATTGAAAATATATTAGCATAGAACTACATTAAAATTAGATTTATGACAATTTTGAAGGAAAAAATAAATTTATATATGCATATATTAATTTCAAATCTTAATAAATATGTGGCAATTGCAACAATTCAGAAAAGATGAAAGAGTTGTCGCAAAATTGTTTGTCATGTTGCTGCAAGCTATCCAAACGAATGGTATTTTGACAAACACAAATTTTGCATAGATTTCGCCTATTGAAAAATCAGATTTTGGCTAGGCTAGGCTAGGCTAGGGTAGGGTAGGGTAGGGTAGGGTAGATAACATTGCAGTGCATTGCATTGCATTACATACATGAGGCATGCACACCATCACCAAGGATAACACAAAAAATAATAAACTCTTATTTCGATTGTGGTGCTTTGTGTTGTAAAACATCGTTTTACAAAAGTAAAATATTTTTACCCCTGATAAATATAAATCTCATGATGTGTATATATGCTACGAAAATTGTATTAATAAATGCTAACAGACGGTTATAAATCCCATTATTCTACTCGATTGGTGCAATTTTCTTTAAATAAACGGCTGTGTTAGTTTTGATCCTTCCGCACCAGGAGCATGTTCTGGGTCCACGGGCATGACACGTTTATGTATCAATAGTTACTTAACGGAAATGTTTTACATATCATGTTCTATATTGTGTTAGTTCCTGTAGGTTTAACTAGATTCACTGTTGGCGTTAAATAGATAGTTTAACAAAATACCCCACCCACGCGGACTATATACGAACCTTTAAAAGTACTTAATCTAACATGAAAAATAACACAAAACACTAAATTAATATGACCATTGATTCATTACAGTATACATACAAGAGTTGGACAAAGTCCAGATGTGCGACGATCTCCGATAATGCCATATTTTCACTTTTTTGAGAGCGTGTTTTCTTTCAAACAAGCACAATCAAGCTACAAAATGTAACTAATAGTAACGGGACCGGAAGTTGACGTTGTCATCAGAGCACGCGCGACGTTGTTAAGTGAGCGCGTGATGCAATGAGGCTCCCGACGGGAATGTAAACAAATAGTTTGATTAAAAATAATTCACGTTTTAACCTTTGTTTAAAAACTGATCACGTGTTTTAACTTTCTTTTTCAGTAGAAACACACACACACAAACATCTTTTAATCCGATAACTATTTTTTTTCTCTTTTAAATGCAGTCCTTTTATTTGTGTGCTCAACCTACTCTGTCATTATAGCCTACATGCAATGCACTAATGCCGTCAGTTGGGAGCCATCCGAAAATATTTATTTCATCATAACAACGTTGTCATCTTGGAACAAACTCGGAACGGGGTGCGACAGTATGGCCAAACACTACCCAGCTGCGGGCGGCTTCTCTCCTCAAACATACAGCTGCAGCTTTTTCTGCAGTTTATGTGATTATTCTGACACTCCTGCTTCTCTGTTCATTGACATTTGACGTTTTTTAAATTTTAATTTAAAACTCTCAAACCAACCAACATATCTGTGTGTTTTGATTAAAAAAAAATGGCTTGATTGTAATGTGTTTGATAAACTTGTCTTTGTTAAATTTAAAGGTTACATTTACAGTTATTTGTGTGTGAAAATTTTCACATTTTTAACCCTTTTTATTGCAAGAAAAGAAACTAATTTCTTTGAATATCGACATGAAATTTTCGCAACCCACGGATAATTAACTTCTCCATCTACCTACATAAAGTCATAGGCCTATGTCTATGATGCGCCTATGTTTACGATGCGCCTATTTCTACGATGCGCCTATTTCTTTGATGCGCCTATTTCTACGATGCGCCTATTTCTAAGATGTGCCTCTTTCTATGATGTGAAGTTAAATATTTTTCTTAAAGGGACTATATCAGGAAAAAAGATTATTTAGACATGAATTTTCCGATATTTTTAGCAATACTAAGAAGTTGGTAAACTTCCAAACGTTAGTAAAGCGGGCCCTCTGAAGGAAACATAGTTATATTGAGCACCTGGCAAAACAACTCGTTACTTCATGTTAGGCAGTTAGTTAATGTACCAAGACTGCCTGTTACGCCAGCGTTTTATAGTGTACAACGAGAAGCCCCCGCTGCCAAACTTTATCAAATATCTTGTGAAATCAAATAAGACTGCACTTACTTCAAGCCCATCATCAAGAGCTTTGTTTAAGGCGATAACTGTTTGATTGTCGAATCATCAGGAATAAACCCTGATTTGGTTTAAAGTCAATTTTGTAAATATATAGTTGTAGTTGTATGGTGTTCAGCGTCGCTTTCAACAATTTTTCAGTCATATCGCGACGGTGTCTACTTGAGATAGCATTCTAAGCGTTGTAACACTGGAGTATCATTCCGCAGACACATGGTATGATACCCACCCAATCACATTATACTGACACCGGGCCGACCAGACCTAGAACTCTCCTCTAAATGCTGGTAAATATATAGATTATTAGAACTAAATCGACGGCGCATACCAATAGAAATTACCATTATAACCATTATCGGCGGATAAGGCTTCTTATAGCTCATAGATAAACATAGAAAACGAAAATGACTAAGAAAATATTCACCCTGGCGAACACCATATAAACATTCAAAGCTATTTTTTTCCGATTGAGAGGATCAATCTTAACTGAAGATTTCATAGAATTATACATTGATTTCATTACATTATTAATTATATCCTTAATGCCATTTTATTAGTAAAAACTAGAACATTTTGATATTTTGATAGACTAAATAGTAATCTATGAAAGCACAGTACAACGTTCCCTTTTTTTATAAAATGGGAAATGAGCCGATGCAGAACGAAATATCGCATGTTTCCATTTTAGTCCTAAACCCAGTCTGCGTTTCGATATACGCGTACTTTTCTTCAGCGGATTTATTAAACGAGTAACGAATAACATCAAATGCATTTTACTGCCTGGTACCTTGGGACAATTGTAAATTGTGTGCTAATTTGAGGTTGAGTTGGCGTCCAGGAACAAAAACCTGATAGTTTATAAGGAAACGTTCGCTGTTACGTATACTGACCACAGCGGTATTGTCATTTCTTCTTTTATGCATTATTTGTATGTATGCTGTTATGGTACATGTAATTCGCCTTGTCTTGAATGTTAATATTCTTATTTTTATTTTTTCCCATGCGTAACCATTATGTTAAGGAAATTAATAATGTTAGCTGCACTTATTGTTGACGTGAGAACTTAAAATAACCAAAAATATATACACCGTATGATATAGATATTATACCATAGTTGTATGGTTAATGTATTTAATGACCTACAGTTGAATGTGTATGATAATTTAGGGATGATGGATTTACTTATTACGTATGTAATTGATAAACACTACTGTAATGTCGTTGCGGCTTTCTTTATGAATTCAAAATGAAACGCGTGTGACGTATGGTTTGATCTATTACTGATATATCATGTCTCGTTATTTATCAAAATGACTGCGACATAGAAGTTTATTCAGAAATTAAATTGAGCATGAGGTTCGAAGTGCGAACGTGTTTACAACTTGTTCTTATGGTTATTAGTTCGAAGGCAAAGGCTCCTCTTGGTGAAACATGTAACTCGGTGGTAAATGTATACAATGGATGCAAGACTCCCACGTTGTCAAACTGTGAAAGCAACCAGGCATCGCAGAGATGTCAACAGTCAAAACCAATTGATTGTCAAGACGTGAAGGATTCCGGTAATATAACGACAGGTACGTTCATTTCTTTGTTGAGGGTGTTGGCCTGGAAGTTTTCAGATTTTTATGTTTACCAAGTTTATGCCTTATATTCACTAACATGTTGTGCTTATATATGTGCATTTGAATTGAAAAACAACTCTATTGTTTCAATTTACTCATATCTTGTACATTTCTTTAAAGAAACCACGAGCATTGTTCAAGTCGTATTGATACGGATACAAGGAACGATTTAAGCAACAAACGTCGATATTTCTTTTCAAAAGTTTGACATCATTTTCTTATCAAGAAAAATAGGCGGTATGGGTATTTTTTCATATTTATAGAAAATATCTTTTTGTCTTTTCGAAAAGTGTATGATAGTATTATCAGACTAATTTTGGTAAAGCAAAACATTGATTATTTTCTGATGTTATCAAATATAAACATTTTGACTGATATCTTAATTACCTTGTTTTTATCGATATTAACAAATATCTGCTTTTTGGGTATCATCCTAAAAATGAAATAGCACAAAAACTAGTACGGCAACATACCTTTTTCGTGATTAATTGTATCCTTAAATATTGAGTTTAGCTGAAATAAAACAAAACTGATTACTTTCAATTTACGAGCCAACACCCTTAAGTTTTTTCTATTATAATTCTAGATTAATATATTGATTTCAGTAGAATCTGTCTGTCTGTCTGCCTGCCTGCCTGCCCTGCCTGCCTGCCTGCCTGCCTGCCTGTCTGTCTGTCTGTCTGTCTGTCTGTCTGTCTGTCTGTCTGTCTGTCTGTCTGTCTGTCTGTTTGTCAGCGAATAAAGTTGTTAAAGAGTTTGTCTCTTTTCAGGTGTCTACATTATTTTCCCAAAGGGTACTGGCGGTATCCGTGTCCCTTGTGACATGACGACGGACGGAGGCGGTTGGACCGTTATTCAACGTCGCGTCAGTAAATCGGATTTCAATAAAAACTGGCTAGATTACCAGACTGGTTTTGGGGACTTTAATTCAAACTTCTGGCTAGGAAACCTACTCATTCATTTCATCACAATACAGGGGTTGTACGAGTTGCGTATTGACATGATTGGTCCTGACAATAAAGCAAAGTACGCTAAATACGATGTGTTTTCGGTGGGCGATGCCAAGAGCCAGTATCAACTGCTTCTAGGGAAGTATAGCGGAAATGCTGGAGACAGTTTCTCAAGTTTGAACGGGATGAAATTTTCTACTAAAGATAGTGATAACGATGCCCACAATACTGTCAGCTGTGCCGTGAAATCTGCAGGCGCATGGTGGTATAGAGACTGCCATATGTCCAATCTTAACGGAATTTATGGAAGCACAGAATACGCCAAGGGTATCACGTGGAAATCGTTAACAACATATCGTAAATCGCTTAAACAAGTACAAATGAAGGTAAAACGTTGGTCAGTGTAAAGGAACAATGAAATATATGCGAGGGGTGATCATTTTTTTTTGTTATAAAAGATTTATTTTCATTCAATCAAAATTTAACTGAAAGTATTAATTGCCTTTATTGTGACAAGTTGATGGCAGTATTTCTTTATATTCTAAATAAGAATACATGTGGATAGTATCGCATGAACACGTTCGCGAGGCAGTCCGAAATGATCATACTTTAAGACTGAATTGCATCAACAGACTGGTTTATAAGCGCCATATTTTATCTGTCAATGAAATGACGTCAAAACAACACGTGTCACTGTACGCCATTGTATATGAAAAATATTGTAACAATTGCTTCAAAAGTAGTTTTTTTTTTTTTTAAAATGACGCCAAACAACAATAATTTTTGCGTAAAACTAGTATAAACGCCAAGCTGAACGTGAAAATTTGGAGAAAAAAAAAACGCCAACGCGAAAAAATATTGGACCAGTGTTGTTAAATAACCATGACTGTTGAGGACACTCGTTTTGAAATGACTCTGGGTTAAAAGAGTGTCGAGGTGATCTTGAAGATGAGAACAGCAGAGAACGTAAACAACACTGTGACGTGAAGCTAAAACACAAACTTGTATAACAACAACATTCAAAGATTAATATTTAGGAGATCTGTGAGGCAATTGTAACTGGTTTATGGGACTATGAACTACGTGTAGGCAGTAGCTTTGACAATGCATTCACATTAACAGTGGATGGAGCATTATGGAAAGTGTATAGAGGTTGCTGATTGTAACTTTTAGATGAAGTGTTTAGGGCCTAAGTTTATCATCAATTTGAGTCTGAGAATCGGATTCAGACTCAAATTTTGCATTTTTATAAATCCCTGTCAACATACAGTTATGGGTAAGAAATGGGACTATGTAACATTTTCTGTTAAATAATCATTCAAACTGCTCGTTATTTGCATATAAATATAGTAATTCGCTTGTTTTATATATACATGTATATATATTCGCTTGTTTTATTTATATATATATATATTCGCTTGTTTTATATATATATATGTTATTCGAATATGAACTTTTTCACAATTTGAGTCCGAGTCTGAATCTCAGACTCAAAATACTGATGAATTTAGGTCCAGGCATGTGGCTGGTGGCAATATTCAAAATGATTTTGACGTCATACGTCAGAAAGACGCCGTCTCATGGATGCCTCACACAAATTTTAATTGTATATTTGTAATTTCAGCAAGGAATGACGTCAAATTGTTTATGCTTATTCGGTAATAATGCAATTAATAATGTGGAAAAGCAAGTTATTGTCTATATTTAATTAATGATTCATAACGCTGCGCCGTGGCCACATTGAAACAGGAGGCAGTTGTTCAGAAGTATTATACAAAAATAGCAGTATCTAAAACATGATTGCCGAAAAACCAAGAAAACAAGATAAACTTAACAACGTCAGTTACCTTTTTTAAAAGTTCTAGTCAGTATTTATAGTGTCCATACGCCAAACCCTTTTATTCCCATTGGGTCGAATTTTGCAATAAAATAATGTCATAGAGAACGAAAAAGTATCCTTTAAGCCCTTAAAATGGCCTGAAATTAAAGAAAAATGTGTTCTTTAACCTCTTCGATTTCCAATGTATGTCTACGTCACTGCTACATCGCTTTTGGTTGTCATAGTCGAACATCTGGATCTTCACTTCGTTGCGTACTGTCAACATAATTGAATTATACGCTTAGGAACAATAAATTATTTGTTATTCATGAACAATTACCATGTTTGTAGTCATACACTCCGTTTAATGTGCATTGTCTGAATTCATTACACGTTTATAAGATATGGCTTTAGTTTTTTTTCTGATTGAACATTTAGCGCCATTTTTATGCCATCGAGGGCTAACAGACGATTAGTTAACCTAACCACTGTTTTCTGGGATAAACCAGTACTCGAGCGCACCCCATCTCCGCAAGTAACTGATAACTTTCTCACTTGAATGTGGTGAGAGACGAATGATAATGAGACACAATGTCGAATATCAATCATCACGGAGACTGTTGCCAGGCGGGGGATACGAACTCACGACCCCTGGATTGATAGTCAGACGCGTAACAGACTGAGCTAATCGGGCCCGGCATATTGCTTTAGAGTCAAAATATCTGTTTGGGGCAAACCATGTGAACATACAGCACAAATATGTGAATAAATGTAATTTTTAAGCATTCTCTGTTAAATAATTGTTAAAACTACAAGTTTTTGCATTTATTTTAGTATTTTTGTCATAGTTTGATAATCAAACTAACTATTAGGCCGAATTTCACTAAACATCTCAACTCTTTTTTTAAATGCTATAACTTCATTTACATTGATCATTTTACTTCCACACGTTACCAATGAGTAAAGATATGTTATGACATCAATTGTGAGATCATTTTACTTCCATCCGTTACCAATGAGTAAAGATATGTTATGACATCAATTGTGAGATCATTTTACTTCCATCCGTTACCAATGAGTAAAGATATGTTATGACATCAATTGTGAGATCATTTTACTTCCATCCGTTACCAATGAGTAAAGATATCAATTGTGAGATCATTTTACTTCCACACGTAACCAATGAGTAAAGATATGTTATGACATCAATTGTGAGATCATTTTACTTCCATACGTTACCAATGAGTAAAGATATGTTATGACATCAATTGTGAGATCATTTTACTTCCACACGTTACCAATGAGTAAAGATATGTTATGACATCAATTGTGAGATCATTTTACTTCCATCCGTTACCAATGAGTAAAGATATGTTATGACATCAATTGTGAGATCATTTTACTTCCATCCGTTACCAATGAGTAAAGATATCAATTGTGAGATCATTTTACTTCCACACGTTACCAATGAGTTAAGATATGTTATGACATCAATTGTGAGATCATTTTACTTTCATCCGTTACCAATGAGTAAAGATATGTTATGACATCAATTGTGAGATCATTTTACTTCCACACGTTACCAATGAGTAAAGATATGTTATGATATCAAGTGTGAGATCATTTTACTTCCACACGTTACCAATGAGTAAAGATATGTTATGACATCAATTGTGAGATCATTTTACTTCCATCCGTTACCAATGAGTAAAGATATGTTATGACATCAATTGTGAGATCATTTTACTTCCATCCGTTACCAATGAGTAAAGATATGTTATGACATCAATTGTGAGATCATTTTACTTCCACACGTTACCAATGAGTAAAAATATGTTATGACATCAATTGTGAGATCATTTGACTTCCACACGTTACCAATGAGGGAAGATATGTTATGACATCAATTGTGAGATCATTTACTTCCACACGTTACCAATGAGTAAAGATATGTTATGACATCAATTGTGAGATCATTTTACTTCCACACGTAACCAATGAGTAAAGATATGTTATGACATCAATTGTGAGATCATTTTACTTCCATCCGTTACCAATGAGTAAAGATATGTTATGACATCAATTGTGAGATCATTTTACTTCCATCCGTTACCAATGAGTAAAGATATGTTATGACATCAATTGTGAGATCATTTTACTTCCATCCGTTACCAATGAGTAAAGATATGTTAGGACATCGATTGTGAGATAATTTTACTTCCATACATTACCAATGAGGGAAGATATGTTATGACATCAATTGTGAGATAATTTTACTTCCATACGTTACCAATGAGGGAAGATATGTTAGGACATCGATTGTGAGATAATTTTACTTCCATACGTTACCAATGAGTAAAGATATGTTATGACATCAATTGTGAGATCATTTTACTTCCATCCGTTACCAATGAGTAAAGATATGTTATGACATCAATTGTGAGATCATTTTACTTCCATCCGTTACCAATGAGTAAAGATATGTTATGACATCAATTGTGAGATCATTTTACTTCCATACGTTACCAATGAGTAAAGATATGTTATGACATCAATTGTGAGATCATTTTACTTCCATACGTTACCAATGAGTAAAGATATGTTATGACATCAATTGTGAGATCATTTTACTTCCATACGTTACCAATGAGTAAAGATATGTTATGACATCAATTGTGAGATCATTTTACTTCCACATGTTACCAATGAGTAAAGATATGTTATGACATCAATTGTGTGAGACCATTTAATGTGTAATGAGTTCATGTAATCGTTTAGAGAAAAAAGTGATTATTTACAGTTGAGAAATATCTCAGCTTGAGATGTTTCGTGAAATCGGTTCCATTTGGACATGTTTCTCTGCCGTAAACATTTATCCAGGCTGGATTTTAGACTATATTTATAACAAACATGTTGATTGTTTTTTTAGTTTGAATAATTAGCGTCATTTTTATGCCATCGAGGGCTAACAGATCAGTTAACATAACCCTTCTTTCCTGGGAGTCTGGAAGGTTAATTATTATTTGAGTATAGTAACTGATAACTTTCCAACTCGAATCAAAGACAAGAGACGCCATGTCTTGTATCAGTAATCACGCAGAAGGTGGCCAGGCGGGGATTCTATCTCACGACTCCTGAATTGATAGTCAGACGCGCCAACGATTGAGCAAACCGTGTCCAGCTACACATATTGGACTGCAAACACAGCTTAACAAAAACAGTATATACATGTAGGTTATAGAATAAAATCA
The DNA here is from genome assembly GCA_029582155.1 of Panopea generosa. Classification (NCBI taxonomy): domain Eukaryota; kingdom Metazoa; phylum Mollusca; class Bivalvia; order Adapedonta; family Hiatellidae; genus Panopea; species Panopea generosa. The sequence continues at coordinate 17,374,214 of CM055896.1, read as the reverse complement.
AGGTTTTGCGATGCTTTATTTATTTTTTTTAAAAATGACTGGTCATTTAATGATGTTTTATCTTAATATAGAGAATCCTTCAGTAAAGCTTCTGTCGATTGATTAAACTAGCTATGTTAAATGTTAACTTCATTGCCACTTTGCATCATTTAGAATATCTGTAAAGAATCAGTGTCCGCAAACTTTCTTAATCACGTATATTGATATTGTCAAATACCTTGAGTTTTATAGCAAGTTTGATTTAGCTAAGTTTAATGAAGAGATAAAGAAACATTGGGTGAATTTCAGTACCACCTTATCAAACAATTGTAAGCGATATCTATTTTTGAAATATGTTTGCAAAGATATTTTATTACTGATTTTGCCATATTGACAAAACCATAAATGAAATACCTTTACATACCGTAACATACTAGTATTCTAAAACTATAAATATCGCCCGCAGTAGTTTGATAATGTAACTCTGAAATTCACTCTGCGCTTCTTTATCCTTTCCGCATATGAATCTACTATATAAACTGTATAGCTTACACATCTGCACACCTGTCAGGCTGTCTTTGTAAACCAGTAACATGGACACTGATGTTGTATTATGTTCCTTGTAATTTGATATCAACTCAACTTTCGCCCAAGTTTCGATAATAGGTGAACCTTACTTACCTCGGTCTTCTCATAATCGTCACATCATCAATAAATAAGACAAACTTAATATGGCTTTGCTTTGGGTGCATTAAACCTCACTTTTTATTTCGACTTCTCTCCGCTCGCAATAAAAACCTGTTGTCTGCATTCAAATCGTCAACAGCTATTTTAAAAGACCAGTTACCGTTATTTACCAAGCAACGTTTTGTAACGCGTATGTATATATCTGTAAATGTTTCACTTTTGAAATATTATTATATTTCATGTTCACTCAAATAGCATATTTAGGTCTCCCTGAATTCTAAAGCAAATTTCAGTAATTTTTCATTTCTCTTTTTTAATCTCTGTTCTACTTCAATTTTATTTTCATTTGAACTTATTAAGTTATAAAAAACTTTATAAAAAAGAATACTAACTCATGTTTACTAAACAGAAGCTAATCTTAAAAGAATATATAAACAGAATTTAGAATTCTTGGAATAATGCAATAAAAACTGCAAAGAAAGATAAAAAAGGAAAACTACAATGAACACAATATTGTAAACAAGGATAGGAAGAAAAATGCAATGAACACAAAATTGTAAACAAGTATAGAGAGAATAACACAAGACTAGGCGATTACATCTGTTACTTTAAGTCATGTGTATCAACGAAATCTCATTGTATTGATGTTAAATAAAAATAATAATAATTGTTAAAAGTGAAAGTAATAAAGAAGAAAAAAACCAAGTTAAGTTTCAATTGTTTATTTAGTGTAACAATTTGTAAATTTTGATTAATATATTAGTATTATAAATACAAAGCAAACTTAGCATTATCGACAGCGCACAGATTTCGTTAATGGTATTATAACACCAGAAAATCCGATAACAATGTTTCTGGAAAAAAACAGACACACATTTGTATTAGCAGATCTGATTTCGAAATTCTATCTTTTAGTAATTTCATCATTTCAATGCCTTCTCAATTGATCTGTGCAGTTTTTGTGCCACCATTCTTTAACACTCTCATTTGCATCACTTTATGCTTATTTTGCTTGTATTTTTTTCTTATTTGCAAACCTTCCTCTATCGGAGGAACAATGACCACTAGAACTGTTCCCACAAAAATCCAAACCTGAAACACTCGGATCCACAGCCTGAACTGATCCTCAGATAATGTATCAATGCTCAATGCAATCGCTGGTATGACAACCAGAAACAACAGTAAACTAATACCACCGCCAATGGCTCCAACAAGCTTAGCTTTTTTGAAAACCCTGTCCATGGTGGCAGCTGTGATCACAGAACCGGCGTCAACATCGCATAGCTCTTCCTCATACACAAGCCTGAATGGGTTGAGCGGGTTGTCGATGTTGATGGTTTTAGCCCACTCCCTCTCGACGTCGATGGCGTTTTTGATTTTGTGAGTGCAAAGAGATACGCCTATACAGATGAATCCACTGATGAAGAAACCGGACAGCATGGAGCACAGTAGACTGTAGTCTTGTACAGTGTTGACAAAGAAATTACCAAGCCCGTCTTCATACGTGGAGCCCATGATCAGCATGCTGGCGATTGAACACGCAAGACCTATTACTCCACCTGGAAAAGGAATATTAGGAAAGTTGACGAAAAATTGAAGAAAAACTTCCTCAAATTATCTTAGTATTCATCTGCTTTTATTTATTGACATTAAAAATAAGTTAATGTTGTATTAGACTACCAATATTTAGCGTCTTAATTTTGTAATTATTCGATTTTTTTAATGGAGTTTAACGCCATTTTCAACACATTTCAGGTTATATATGGCACATCCAGCTTTACTGGTGGTGGAAGACCTCAGACTGAGTCAGACAGTAGAACCACCGTCCTTCTGCAAGTAACTGGAAACTTTCTCACATAAGGTTTTTGGACCGAGCGGGACTTGAACCTATGATCTTAGCGATAAGTGGTAAGTGATCTTGAGACGGTGCTTTAGACCACTCGGCCACGGAGAATCCTAGATTAAAAAAACACAAAAACAAAACTCCAATACAAATGTAATTACACAGTTATCATTTATGGTTTACCTAGGTTTGAGTTTAACTAATACATATTTACGTTATCTGTAAATATATATTATCAAACCCAATCAGTTGAAATCGGCTATGATATATTATCTGTACTTATATATTTCTATTCCCAATCAGTTGAACTCTGCTATGATATGTTTTATCTGTAATTATTCCCAATCAGTTGAAATCGGCTATGATATGTTATCTGTAATTATATACTACTATTCCCAATCAGTTGAAATTGGCTATGATATGTTATCTGTAATTATATATGACTATTCCCAATCAGTTGAAATCGGCTATGATATGATATCTGTAATTATATATTACTATTCCCAATCAGTTGAAATTGGCTATGATATGTTATCTGTAATTATATATTACTATTCCCAATCAGTTGAAATCGGCTATGATATGTTATCTGTAAATATATTTATTACATATAGTATACTTATCATTATATACTAGTATGTTATTATTCCAAAACAGTGAAAATTTGTTATAATATGTTATTTGTAAAAGTTTATTTACTAGTATCATGTTATACTATTTTTCTAAATCAGTTGAAATCTTAGTGTTATTACTCTATTAAGTTTATCTAGGTATTTAATGAGTCAATGACTATCTATCTAATAAGCATTTCATCACTTACTGTAATTTTTAAATGATAGCTTTACTACCAAAATTGGCAATTTTTACTTAAATATTTGATTCCATCACAGAAAATCATAATACCCGATTGGTATCATTTATGTAAAAATGTTAAACTGTTTTGCACACGTCACTATCATCTTAAATACGTACTTATTGCTTACAATTTAATCACGTAAACAGAACCTACTAAGATATATTATATATACATTATCATAAAACATACATACCTGCAACCATACCATGAGATGTTGCCTTTGACCACGTGATAGTAAGAAAAAGTGGCCAAAGAAAGGGACAAGCGAACACAGTAATTCCCAACGTTGCCCAGTTCAGATTCATGCCCGTCTCTGAGATAAGTAGTCCGAAGGGCACAATCATTATCACAACCCATACCATACACCATGTCTAGGAGAAAGAAAGGAAAACTATGTGAATTTTCAATCAAAGACATTGAACACGACTTGTCTTATAGCATGAATTAATACTTTCGAATTTGAAGTTTGCTATGGTGTCCCGTTGAGGCCACAGCGCTATATTTATAAAATTAAGCATTAAATTTATAAATTAATTAAAAAAAAACTACGATGGTGAAAAGTCGAAACAACTAAGATGAAAAGTGAAAAGAACAATGGAGAAAATTCGAAACTACGATGGTGAAAAGCCGAAACAACGTTGGTGAAATGGCGAAATGATGTCGGCTTTTCACCATAGTAGTTTCTTTGTTTCGACTTGACGTAATTTAAAAAATTTGCCGCGACCGTATTTTGCATTTAAATAGTTTTTGAATGAATTCTGACATTATGTTAAAAAACCTGTAAGCTGCTTTCGAAATGATGTTTTTTTTCTCAGATTTCGGTAGGGTCTTTCTTTTCTATTAAAAGTGGTTACCATGTACATTATACAATCAAATCTGTGTTAGTGGTTACCTCTATTAAGCAGCCCCATATTTTCTATTTCCAATTTTCAGAGTAAATTAACCTGTATCAAGTAACAACCTGTATTAAAAGGCAAATTATGTTCCTTCTCTTGACTCGCTTCTTAAGACAGCTTTGACTGTATAATGTATTGAAAATGGCGTCTCCTTCAGTTTGTTAGTTATTTACCTTATACCGCATCAGGCCATCTTCATAATGTCTATATTGTCCGTGGAAGGGACACGTGTAATGGACGCCAAAGCCGGCGGACTTTGACGACCTCATGGCTATATCGTCATCACATTGTTGACAGTCTATAGAAGTTGGACATGCGCAGAAGTCCTTCTCTTCATTTGCATCTTCGTAATGGATCATCTTTTCTTCACCACACAAAATACAGCTCGTTGGAGTTAAATCATCCCTGTAAATGTACGTGCTCCGTTGGTATGTTTTGGTTGTATTGCATTATATCATTTGTTATATAGCTTTACATTTGTAGCAGTTCTAA